>JAXRKO010000963.1:0-24468 GCA_037039905.1 Formica aserva
ACTGTTACGTCCTGGCGATTCCACGATTCCTTCCTTCCGCGAAGTGTCGGCAACGATCGTCGATTGGTGAGACAAACGAACCGCTCAGTAAACAGACCAACGTAAAAGATCGATGATAAAAATATGCCGGTCTCCTCAAGGTAATATAAATTTTTCTAACGAAATACCCAACAAACACAGCTGCATCTATAATAATAAAATTTTCCAACGAATATTCAATAAACACAGCTGCACCAATAACGATAAAATTATTATAGAAGAATAGGATCTTTTTCTAATCTGAACACGTGCAAGGAATCTTTGAACGAATATCGAACTCACCAATGGACGATCACTACGAGTAAAACGTGAAAAGTAGGAGAAACACCCCGCCTCACGAAGACACTGGCACATTTTTAATTTGCTAAGATTGAAAAATTCCCACTTCTGCGCAAATTCAATTCGTCGAAGTTTTGGAAGATTCCCACTCTTAGAAATTAGAATACACCCCGAAAAGAGAGATATAAAAAGAGGACTCGAGGGGACTTACGCACCTCATTCTCCAGTCTTCAGCTTCACGCAGTCTTACTCTGTGCTTTTGCACCGTAATTCGCGAGTTAGGCACTTGTGCCACCAGTGTCCTCGCTTGGCATCATCTCCAGAGCAACCACGAATCGAACATCGGGTTGCCGACATGAGACACAGAGCGAAACACCGTACAAAAATTCGCCACCCCTCCACCTCTGAATTACTATTGAAAAAAGTAAGTTTAATTGAATAATTTTTCTTTTCCTTCTTTTTGTCTTGTTTCTTATTTAAATCAAAACTTTCCGAAGAATGTTTCATTCTTTTAAATCATCAACCCGTTTCGGTAATAAGTCTTAGAAAATTTTAAATCCTGATCTTAATCTAACACATATGCGAGCGACCAATTTTATATTTCTGACCGTTCTTAACATATACACTTATTTACTTATACATATTGATTTTGATTTTATGTTTTTATCCTTTAATCAAATATATTTTTATATTGTATCACCCAGTCAGATTCTAAATTTAACAGTAAAATCATTCCATTGTATTCTGACTGATGACCTCCGTATCAATGTAACACCCGCGAACTAACACACACACTCACACACATTCAGACGAAAACTAATATTATATTTTTATTTTTTTTCTTTCATATATAATCATGTATACCCATCATTCATTTTAAAATTAAATAAATTTATATTTGTTAATTAAATAAATCTTTATTAAACCCCACTCATTCCCAGTAGAAAGATCGCACTTGGTCCCATCCCGCGTAAAAGAGATTAAATTCTCTGACCGAAAAGGGACCGCCGAGCGAACTTCCGAAAACAGTGTAATAGCGACTCAGTCGTTTACCTGCTTTTCGGACCTGTCAGTTCGTTCGACCCGATACCAAACGTCACGAGACGTTTGACTTCGGGATAAATAAAGATAGTTGTTGCGTCCTTCCGTCGACTCATCCTTCCCCGAGTCTGGACGTAACATACTGCTCTTTAAATTTTGGGGGCTCGTCCGGGATTGTAATGTGCGATCTTTTAAACTGGAATGAGTAAAGGGACAAGAGGTACAGCTGATAAAGACGAAGTAGAACGAAATTTTCAGCTTGCTCAGGAAACATACAATCGAACAAAATCTAACCAATCAGAAACACATCACACTTCCACTCCTAATAAAACCACTAAAAACATTAATTTTTCATTAGACGAAACGGTAATTGAAAAAGATTTCGAAAAAAAGTTTAGCGAAACTAACTTCGCCGATTCCTGCGATAAGACTATTTTACCTGAATTTAATAAATCTGAAAAAACGGAAGGCCCGAGCGGTACCGGCAGCAATATGACTCAAAATAATCCTTTCGCTACCTTGAAATACGCGGTCGAAGCCGTCCCTTATTTTGACGGTCAAAATATTCCATTAAATTATTTTATCGAGGGATGTGAAGAAGCGAAATCTATGTTGCCTAGTGAGGCTGAATCACAGTTTACCAAAATAATAAGAACCAGGATAATAGGGGAGGCTCGCCGAACTATACAAGGTCAAGATTTTGATAGCGTTTCTCAATTAACTAAATATTTAAAACAAATTTATGGACCAGCAAAAAACGTTTATCAATTACAAGGGGAATTGGGTTGTATATATCAAAAGAGTGATGAAGATGTAATTACTTATGCAAATAGAGTAAAGATCCTTGGAAAACAAATTTTAGAAACATATAGAAGTTCGGGAAACGTGTCGTCTGACCAAAATATTAAAGCATCATTAGAAAAGGACATGTGCAAGTGTTTTATTAGAGGGCTAAAACCAGAAATTGAACAACGAGTTGCAAGAAATTTATTAAATGTACAAGAAACTGCAGCCGACGCTATAAGGATAGAGAGAGAGCTCCGAGCAATGACAGATTTACGACAGGGAATAGATAGCATTTCAGGTAGACAGAAAAGTAACAATCTAAAAGAAATTTGTCAAATCTGTTATAAGGAAGGGCACGTAGGCAGTAACTGCAAGAAATATTTACAAACATCTCAACAAATTAATAACCAGATTGATTTAGGAACCGCGATATTAGTATGTCAAATTTGTAAAAAACGTGGGCATGGAGCAGAGAAATGCCGCTTTCGCGATCCACAACAACGCCGACCGGTAAACGTAGTTCAAGGGAAAGTAATAACTTGCCAATTATGCTTAAAATCTGGTCATGATGCAAAATCTTGCCGACAGAATAATACAACCAGCAACAATAAAAATTCGGTAATTTGTCAATGGTGCGAAAGACCCGGCCATTCTGCAAATAATTGCTGGAAGAAACAGAACGAACAACGTTATGCGGGAAATAAAACTCGCGTAACTTGTCAAATTTGCAACAACTTCGGACACATTGCTAAAGATTGTCGATCAAAACTAAACCAGCAAACGGGATCTAGGAATTCTTTATTCTGCCGCTATTGCAAGGAGCAAGGTCATCTTCTCGAAAATTGTCAATTACGACATGCCAGTAATTTTCGAAAAAAAGAAAATAATCAGGGAAACTACAACGGCCCCTCGACGTCGGGTGCACAACAGGGGTCCGAACGAGAGCCGCACCCGTCCAAGACTCAGGTAGCCAAGTAGACAAGGACAGAACTACCATAAGGCCCGTGACTGTAAATCTCGACAAACATAGTCGCGTGCCTACCGTTCAAATTAACATCGATAACTTAGCTACTCGTATAACTTTTATGCTAGACACGGGATCTGGACCTAATATAATTAAAGAAAATCTAATTCCCGAAGAAATAAATATTAATTACACTAATATCCTCAAATTGAATGGCATAAATAATTATCCTGTGTACACCTTAGGTGAAATTACATTAACTCTTTTTGAAATACCGGTTATATTTCATATTGTATCTAACGATTTTCCAATTTCACAATCCGGCATATTAGGAAACGATTTCTTTAAACAAACTTCATCGAAAATAGATTATGCACAAGGGCATTTGGATGTCTCCGGAATCAACATACCTTTCTTATCACCTGAAGCCATTATAGTAGCTCCGCGATCCGAATCATTATTTTATGTAAGAATAGAAAATCCAGAATTAAAGGTAGGATATATACCGAGACTAAAAGTGGCACATGGAATTTATTTGGGAGACACCATCGTGGAGAACGTTGCTGGAAAGGCATATTTAAATGTTATAAGTACTTTAGATGAAGAGGCGGAAGTACATGTTCCGACTTTGCGCCTAAAATCATTGAGCGAACTATTAGACGACCATGATTCAAAAATTGAGGCTCTAAATAGTCCAGAAGAATCAATCAATAAGAAAGAAGAAACTACTTACGAATTCGACGATTATGAAAATAATATGAATATTGAAAATGAAGGCGAAAATGTGCATGAAGAAAATATTATTATCAAAGAAATTAATTATGAAGACGAAGAAAAAACTTCAAATAAAGAAGAAAATAAAAATAAGAATAAAATTAAAAATGAAGACGAGATAAAAAATAAAACAGAGAGGAAAAATAAAGAATTGAATGATTCAAAAATCTTTGGAGAGGGAAATTACCAAACCTCTCCTGAAAATCTAATAAATCCAACCATTCCTGGAGGGGGAAGTTACCAAACCTCTCCTAAAAATTTAATTAATTTAAAAACCCTCAAAGAGAGAAATTATCAATCCTCTCAAGAAGGGAATAATTCTAGGATTTCGGAGGGAAATTTCCAAACCTTGTCAGAAAATCCTAGCTCCGTCGATTGCGAGGAGGAAAATTGTCAAACCTCACTACGTATTTCGGCAAAATCTCATTCCAAAAAAGGGAGAAGTCCTTTATCCTCCCTGGATATCAAATTTCCTAAGGTTGGATTATTTAAAGAAGAAAATGATAATGAATTAAAAACCTCTCATGTTACAATAAAAGACCTCCTTGAAGAGGCTCAAAAATATAATTTAAAAATTAAAAATTCGAATCTACGAAATACTAAAAATAAAAATAAACCGTCTTCAAAAATCTTTATATCCTTGTTGAATAAATCTCAAGAAATTTTAGAAAAATTTATG
Organism: Formica aserva; assembly: GCA_037039905.1. Taxonomy (NCBI): domain Eukaryota; kingdom Metazoa; phylum Arthropoda; class Insecta; order Hymenoptera; family Formicidae; genus Formica; species Formica aserva. The sequence continues at coordinate 4,563 of JAXRKO010000963.1, forward strand.
CGAAAACGCAAAACAAGATATAAAAGAAAACAAGAAGTTGAAAATTATAATTTGCATAACTGTCTAACAATCTCTGAAGAAAAAGGAAAGAATCGACCCGCCGAAATCATAGAATCATTGCGATTAGAACATTTAAATGAAGCAGAGAGAAAAAGTATTATAAAATTAATAACGGACAGTCAAGATAGATTTCATATTCCTGGAGAAAAATTAACCGCAACTCACGTATTACAACATCGAATACCTACTACAGATGACCAACCAATAAACACTCGTCAGTATCGATTTCCGCAAATTCATAAAGAGGAAATAAACAAGCAGGTAGAAGAACTGTTAGAAGGAGGAATTGTAAAACACTCACAATCACCATATAACACGCCTATATGGATTGTACCTAAGAAAGAAGACTCCAAAGGAAATAAACGATGGAGAATGGTATTAGATTTTCGCGCCTTAAATGATAAAACTATCGGAGATGCATATCCTTTACCAAATATCGTTGATATATTAGACCAATTAGGAGGAGCTCGATATTTTTCAGTATGCGATTTAGCATCTGGATTTCATCAAATAAAAATGAACCACGAAGATGGTCATAAAACAGCTTTCACTACTCCTTTTGGACATTACGAATTTGATCGAATGCCGTTCGGTCTAAAAAATGCTCCGGCTACTTTCCAGCGCCTAATGGACTTAGTATTAACTGGGTTACAAGGCAAAGAATTATTCGTTTATATGGATGATATTGTTATCTATGCAACGTCTTTAGAGGAACACGAAAGAAAATACAACGCTTTAATGGAACGTCTTCGAGAAGCTAATTTAAAATTACAGCCAGACAAATGCGAATTTTTAAAAACGGAAGTAACTTATCTGGGACATGTAATCAGTAAAGACGGAGTAAAACCAGATCCAAAAAAATTAGAAGCAGTACAACGGTTTCCAAGACCTAAAACACCTAAAAACATTAAACAATTTTTAGGACTTGCAGGATATTATAGACGCTTTATACCGAATTTTTCAAAATTTGCCAAACCATTAACAAATTTATTAAAAAACGACACCCGCTTCGAGTGGACATCTGTGCAGGAAGAATCTTTTGAAATTTTAAAACAAAAACTATGCGAAGAACCAATACTGCAATACCCAGATTTTTCTAAGCCATTCATTTTAACGACCGATGCATCTGGAATAGCCGTTGGAGGAATATTATCACAAGGAGAGATAAATAAAGACCTACCGATAGCATACGCCTCACGAACCTTAACAGATAATGAATTAAAATACGATACATATGAAAAGGAAGCACTAGCTATTGTATATTGCGTTAAACATTTTCGACCATACTTATACGGAAGAAAATTCACTTTAGTTACAGACCATAAACCTTTGATGTGGTTTAAAAACGCACAAGACGCAAATATGCGAATACTTCGTTGGAGATTAAAATTAGCAGAATATGATTATGAGGTTGTATACAAAACGGGAAAAACGAACGTTAACGCTGACGCATTATCAAGAAATCCTGTAAATATCAAAGAAATAGATTGTAAAATGATAAAAAACAAGAAATTTTTAAACCCGGATAACCCTAAAGATGCACAAGTAATTGCCGAATTACTAGAAAAATCCGATAGCGAAGAAGAAGAAGAGGAAGATGACGATTTCCATTTATATCTTTCCGATATCGAAGAAAGCGAAGAAATAATACCTGAAAGCGATTTATTAAATAACAATAACGATACTCTTCCATTTACACAAACAGAATTAAACGAACCAGATTATTTATCAATTACCGAAAAAGCTTTAATACACGATCCTCCTAAACAAAATAAAATTCAAACGAGAAGCCGAACTGCAAGGCAAAGTATTGAGCAAAATAAAATAACCAACGAATTGCATAGTGACGAGGGAGAGATTGAAGAAATCGAAGAAAGAAATGATCCGCCTGATAAAGATTCTGACAGTGAAAAGGAAGACGAAGAGGAAAACGAACAAGATATTATTAACAAAAATTTAAAATCAAGAAAAACTAAACCTGCATTTATTGAAAATAGAATAACTCATGGTAACGTTATAGACTCTCGGGAATTATTATTTTTACGAAAAGATAATATGGTATATTTTGTCGACACCCAGGGAAGACCTTTAGATTCAGGCTCACAAAAACTTTTCGAACGAAAAGAGCTTCCAAACCTAGGATCTCTTGTTCTAGGAAAGGCCAAGGCCATAAAACATAAAAACCATTATCATGTGGCTTTACCTGTCAGCGAAGAACAACGAGAAGGCCCTACGGCTACTCTTAAACAAATTGTTAAAATCTTAACAGACTTACGGAAAATAACCGAAGATTTAAAATTAGAAACATTTAGTATTGCAAAAACTGAGTTTATTAATAATGTCCCATGGAATGATGTTAAACCACATATACAATCAATATTCACTGACGCCCCTACTAAAGTTATTATTTGTCACGGACTAATTAAATATCCACCGAAAGATTTACGTTCCGTTATAATCAGTGAAATGCATTGCTTACCAACGGGAGGACACCGGGGAGTCACAAAAACTTATAATAGAATAAAACATAATTATTACTGGGAAAACTTGAAAGCAGATGTTCAACGGTATATACAGCAATGTTTACAATGTCAATTGAAAAAACTTGTACGAGTAAAAACGAAACAACCAATGATAATCACGGATACACCAGGATCTTCTTTTGATAAAGTAGCCATGGATATTGTAGGCCCTTTACCTAAAACTGAAAGGGGAAACGAATACATTCTAACATTACAAGATCAACTAACTAAATTTTGCATGGGAATACCATTACCGAATCAAACTTCCGAAACCATCGCAGAAGCTTTTGTAGATCGATTTATTTGCGTCCTTGGAGCACCAAAAGCAATATTAACAGATCAAGGCAGAAATTTCCTTAGCGATTTAATAAAGAAAATTGCAAAATTATTTAAAATTCGCAAATTTCGCACAACAGCCTTCCATCCTCAATCAAACGGATCATTAGAAAGATCACATCACGCATTAGGCGAATATTTAAAACAATACGCGAATGAACAAAAACAATGGGATAGATGGATTAGCCTTGCCATGTTTAATTATAATACGAGCGTACATGAAGCAACAAAGCACACTCCATATGAGCTGGTTTTTGGAAAGATAGCACGTGTTCCATCGAACGAACTTCTACCTCCTGGGGATAAATTAGCAAATTATGACGAATATTTAATAAATCTTGTAACTCAACTTCACTCAATTCAGGGAAACGCACGCGATAATGTCATTCAGGCGAAAATTAGATCAAAAAATTATTACGATAGAAAAATCAACCCACAAATCTTTAAACCGGGAGATCAAGTATTTTTATTAAAGGGTCCAAAACCAGGTAAATTCGGAGATCAATATACTGGGCCTCACGAAGTTCTAGAAATTTTTAATAAAAATAACGTCAAAATTAGAATAAAGAAAAATAGCCGAATTGTACATCCGAACCGCTTACGAATTTCATATATTAAACCTACTAATAAACAATTATGAGAATTTTCAGATGGACTTCAGAATCGGAAGACAAATCACGATAAAAAAAAATTTAATAATAATAGAAATTTTATCAAACAGAGTAATAGGAACAGACTCAACTTAGCAGTCACAGTAAATATATTCCCCATCATGTAAAATAAAAGAGAGCATAAGCGAATATGCCATACTGTATCATTTGTTAGATTAATCAATATACTAAAATTGTTAGATTAATCAATATACTAAAATTGTTAGATTAATCAATATACTAAAAACGTATATATATATATATATACATATATATATATATGGACATATACATATATTATACATATATACACCCACACACATATATATTTTTAGTCTTAGACATATATAAACATTATAAATGTTACTGCGTTTAACATTAATTTAGCGGACAAAAATATTATTAGCATAATATATAGATTAAATATTATATGATATGCATATATAACAAAAGCAGAACTATCTTTTCTGATAAAAAAAAAAAAAAAAAAAAAAAAAAATTATTTATATATATAAAGAAATATTACCTGATCATCTGAAAAATAAGGGAGAACAATGAGCTAGAAAAATATCACAGAGGAATTATATCATCGGCTCCAGCAACCAATAGGCGATCACTATGCTATATTTAGTGATAACTATCCAGCTTATTATTCTGCAGACAAACATGGTATTTCAACCAACAGCTAATTAAAGGAACAAGGAGAACTATTCCAGCATTTGTCAATTGACAAATCATCTTGGCGCTCTACATCCATCAGCGAATCCACTTATAACTATTCAGCATCCGGGCAAATAAAGCCTGGACATTTTACTATGGGATTCAACATGATATCCCAATCAATGGCTAATTACTCACAGTAAATGAGAATTCAAGCCAAGTATCGAGAATCTTCCTGACAAGCTGCACCTGCGTTGTCCGGAGGACATTGATAACCAGAAAAATGGGAAGAAGAAAGAAAAATATCCTATTTTTCTCAGAGCAATAAAATTTCCAGCTGAAGATTTGAGACTACTGATGTTGGTCAGGTAAACATTATGACATATATAGTTTCTATTTTCTCTTACGCTATAAATGGGCACATATAAGAAAAGATAGTTTTGTATTAAGACTCTTTAATAAACGTATTAAATAAAAATATCCTTATTACAACAAAATTATTGTTAATACAAGAAGAATTATTGTTATTGTGAGAAAAGTTCTTGTTATTACGAGAAAATTTAAAAGAATAAGAAAGTAAAATATATATATATATATTTTTGTAAAAGAAGGACGAAGGAAAGAAGGAAGAGGTTTTGGTGATCGCCTTCTCTTTCCTCCTTCTTAATAAGCAAATTAGCATGCACAAAACTACATGCAATTTACAATACTTTAGTTATCCGCGAAAGGAAGGAATCCATTTCCTTTTTTCTGCAAATGTTGGGTTTTTCCCCAACATTTGTCTAAGGCCGGGGGTGTTACGTCCTGGCGATTCCACGATTCCTTCCTTCCGCGAAGTGTCGGCAACGATCGTCGATTGGTGAGACAAACGAACCGCTCAGTAAACAGACCAACGTAAAAGATCGATGATAAAAATATGCCGGTCTCCTCAAGGTAATATAAATTTTTCTAACGAAATACCCAACAAACACAGCTGCATCTATAATAATAAAATTTTCCAACGAATATTCAATAAACACAGCTGCACCAATAACGATAAAATTATTATAGAAGAATAGGATCTTTTTCTAATCTGAACACGTGCAAGGAATCTTTGAACGAATATCGAACTCACCAATGGACGATCACTACGAGTAAAACGTGAAAAGTAGGAGAAACACCCCGCCTCACGAAGACACTGGCACATTTTTAATTTGCTAAGATTGAAAAATTCCCACTTCTGCGCAAATTCAATTCGTCGAAGTTTTGGAAGATTCCCACTCTTAGAAATTAGAATACACCCCGAAAAGAGAGATATAAAAAGAGGACTCGAGGGGACTTACGCACCTCATTCTCCAGTCTTCAGCTTCACGCAGTCTTACTCTGTGCTTTTGCACCGTAATTCGCGAGTTAGGCACTTGTGCCACCAGTGTCCTCGCTTGGCATCATCTCCAGAGCAACCACGAATCGAACATCGGGTTGCCGACATGAGACACAGAGCGAAACACCGTACAAAAATTCGCCACCTCTCCACCTCTGAATTACTATTGAAAAAAGTAAGTTTAATTGAATAATTTTTCTTTTCCTTCTTTTTGTCTTGTTTCTTATTTAAATCAAAACTTTCCGAAGAATGTTTCATTCTTTTAAATCATCAACCCGTTTCGGTAATAAGTCTTAGAAAATTTTAAATCCTGATCTTAATCTAACACATATGCGAGCGACCAATTTTATATTTCTGACCGTTCTTAACATATACACTTATTTACTTATACATATTGATTTTGATTTTATGTTTTTATCCTTTAATCAAATATATTTTTATATTGTATCACCCAGTCAGATTCTAAATTTAACAGTAAAATCATTCCATTGTATTCTGACTGATGACCTCCGTATCAATGTAACACCCGCGAACTAACACACACACTCACACACATTCAGACGAAAACTAATATTATATTTTTATTTTTTTTTTCTTTCATATATAATCATGTATACCCATCATTCATTTTAAAATTAAATAAATTTATATTTGTTAATTAAATAAATCTTTATTAAACCCCACTCATTCCCAGTAGAAAGATCGCACTTGGTCCCATCCCGCGTAAAAGAGATTAAATTCTCTGACCGAAAAGGGACCGCCGAGCGAACTTCCGAAAACAGTGTAATAGCGACTCAGTCGTTTACCTGCTTTTCGGACCTGTCAGTTCGTTCGACCCGATACCAAACGTCACGAGACGTTTGACTTCGGGATAAATAAAGATAGTTGTTGCGTCCTTCCGTCGACTCATCCTTCCCCGAGTCTGGACGTAACATCAGAAAAGTTGGTACTACCTAGTTCCAATATTGGTTGAGAGATAATATCTGTAGTACGTCTTTAAAAAAATCAGTTAATCAATTTTTTGAACGCATCGGGTATATATTTATTTATTTATTTATTGTAATATATTTGCATTTTTTTACAATCATCTTTCTAGCTTGGAAAAAACTTGACAATAATCGAAGGAAAGAAAAGAGAAACCAAATGCGATATTAATGTCTCGTCAACGTGTGCCTGCAGAGACAAATCATTCTCACGATCCAATCTTACGTAACAGTATTGTTCGACTTATGAAATGCGTCAAAATTTATCATCCGGGAATTCTCCAGATCGAGAGGGGAAATTACAATGGTTTCTCGGACATCCACAATTTTCTTTTTCCTATAGAAAAGCTATTCAATAGCTTCCTTCGCAAATCACTGCATAAAACGTGTCAGACACCCTTCAATTGTGTGCGGAACCTGCAGTATTTACATTATATAATATATTATATGATACATTAGTTAGAAATTCTAGAATAGAATATCCATAAATCACAATCTATACGTTCTGCTCTATAATTAATTTAAATACTAAATTTTAATAAATGCAACATAATGTGTTGGCGTGGCAGATTTAAATTTTTATAACTTCAAATTTTTATAAATTTTTATTACTTATTTATATTTTAAAAAAGAGCTAAATTTCATGTGATTTTCATATCGCGTGTAATGTACGTAATATAACGTTATATATTTATATTTGAAAATAATATTAAAATATATATTAAAGTTATATTTGAAATAAAATTTATATTAACGAGAGAAAATCACTTGCTATTTAATTAAAAAATCATATATTTTGTGAATAATTCTCACAAAGTATTTTTTTACAACTCTATAATTGTTAATTATCATCATCAAAGATCATCAAATATTTTCATATAATTTTATTTAACGTATAATTTTATATAACGAAATAATTTTCACGATGCGTCTTTTATATAACAGGAAAATATTTCTGCGTATGTACAACACGGGAATTATATGGCTTCGACATGATGACTGCAAAACTGCAGGACTATAAAAGAGGATAAGCGGTAATATCGTTATGATTTAATCATCATAATCAAGTTGTGCGTTTCTGGTCCATAGAACTAATCTAGATTAGAGAGATTTGCGCGGGTTGCATCGTTCCCATCAAAATATTTCATTGCGTTTGAATAATAAATGACGTTAACAAGGGATTTGTCAGGCGAATAAATCTTGTCCCGTGAATATCAGAGTATTTTTATTTCATTACGTGCAGAGCATAAACAAAAAATTCTGATACGGTGCACTGTGTCATTTTCTTCGCTCCTGCAAAGATGTCAATTTTGTGTGCGGGTATCGCAAAAACACGTAACATTATGCGAAAGCGGGTAAGAAAAAGAGAGAGAGAGAAAGATATCGTGGATCGATATTCAAATTATTTCGAAAAGTAATGCGGGTAAACGTTTCATTAGAACTAGCACGCAATGACGTAAAAGCGGCAGTACTTTACATACGAAAATTTATGTATCATAATTTCTCTTAAATAAATCTTTAATAAATTATTGTTATTAATAAATTATTTGTATTTAAATCTCTTGCTTATTAAAAAAGAGGATCTTTCAACCCAAATTTCGCAATAAAACATTTCGGTTTTATACTAAAGAACAAACTTATTGTATTCTTACTTAAATATGTACAGATTCATAAACAAAAACCGATATTTATTAATTATAAATTATATAACTTTTCATGATGTATGTTTTGCATTAAAAATATGTTTAGAATGTGATAAAAAATATTTTATAAAAGAATTTTATAAATAATTGATAAGGGGTATGTGTAATATATTAATCTTTTTCACGTCAATGTATAAAATTGCGAAATATCTCCGGAGATGGTATAGAAATATCCGATACGTAAGTTTACTTTTGGAGACAGATTTGTTTTTACCTGACTGCTTTTTTGTGATTTTTATTTTACGTAGTTTCACCGACGATTTACCGTGAAGGGTCCGCATGACAGATCACAAAGTCGTAAAAGCTCTAGAAACTGTGTATATTTCCGTCGGATTGTACTTCAGGGACTGTAAGAGTGATATAGGTTAATCCTCTAGTCTAAAGCAACTTCTTACTTGTTACGTGAACCATTGCGAGGATTACGCGGGCGAATGTACTTTAAATTTCTCGCCTCCTCCTTTAAGTGCGACAATATTATATCTCAAATCTTAGGGGTATAATAATAAGCATTTTCAAGTTTCGAAAATTAATCAAAACCGATCAGAACCGTGCACGCGTGTTTCTAATATTTTCTTTTTATAAATAATATTAATACTAAAGACAGTTGGAAATGTTATATATATATATATATATATCAATAATTTTGACTAATTTAATAAATAAAAGTAGCATAAAAAATTCGCAGTAATTTAACAACAAGAAACTTATCAGAAATTATTTCATTGTTCTTATCAGCTTTATATTAAGATAGATAAATATTCATCGTTATTTTTAACTAAAATTGTTTTAATGGATATCTTCAATTAAGAAAATTGGTTTCGATATAGATATACATATCATCACACAGAAATACAAAGCTATTTTCAGAAAACTGAAGTCTCTAATTAAAATAGAAGTGATGAGTCGCAATTTTGAATAACAAAAGGAAGTTATATAGTTATATAGAGTGTACAAATTGATCATGATTGTTCACGTAATAGAAAATGTTTTAACGAAACTTGTTTTGTCTCACGTATTATTTCTCGAGTGCGAGCAATAAGTTCCTGATGTTTTATTGTGACTTGTTTGATTTGTTTGGAAAGTGGAACTAATAATTGATCGATTACCTATAATTTTGAGCGACTTGTTATATTACTCACAGAAACTATTAGGTCAGTTCATATAAGCAAATACATGTTAAAGCTTATAAAAGATTTTTCTAGATAACAATTAATAAAACATAAGAAAACCAAAAAGATGTTTTTTTAAAAATTATTTGCAATTTGATCGAGAGTAATTCAATGACTACTATATACGATTATTTGTGTTCAATTTTTAAGCCAGAAATACAAAGGAGAGCATTTTTTTTAAATTACTAAATATTCTTAAATATAAAAAAATTTTTTCAGAAGAAAATTTTTTTATATCTTTATATATGGAAAGAAGATTTTTCGCGTACATGCGAATTTCATTTCATGACGACAGACAGAGCGAATAATTTTCAATACACGTATTTTTGAAATTAAACAATGCTCGAAAAATGCCGACCTTATTTTCACAAGCAAATTAACTACACTTGACACAACGCGAAAATGGTCAACGTTTAAATACGGTATTATTTTTGCATCCTTATTGTGACAAAGTAAATTTACAGTAGTTTGTTTTCTCTATAAATAAATACATTTTTAACATTTTCCATATATTTATATATATATTTCATATATCATTTCATAATTTTTTATATAACATGTTTGGGTACGTATCTTTTTAATTTAAATTTTTAATAAAGAAAATTGGCAAGAAAATTTTGTCTTCCAAGTAAGTCTACCAATCATCATCATTTTTCAAAATTTTATTAATTTTCTCTATATCTTCTCAAAATTTATAATAGTCTGCGCGAAAACATTTTTTTGCTACAGAGACCAGAATGAGTGTCAAAAGAAGTTCTCTGATATCTTTAGAGATCTTCTTCTCTCTATTTTTTTCTCTCTCTTTCTTTTAGTAACCATGGTTTTTCACAAGTTGCTGATTTCATACGTTTACCTTGTGATCTCCTGAGAGATCTCCAGGGTCTAAACCCTAGATATAACCTTTCGCCATACTCAGCGTATAACGAAAACATCCCCGGCGGAGCTAGTTTTTCCTCCCCCGTTTACGTTGATATATGAAAGGAAATTTAATCGGCTGGTAATATAAAAAGTTGACTATGTAAAAAAGAAATTGGCTTTTAATTTAAGTTTATGACGAGACAAATACAAATTATGCTAAAAGTAATCAAATTTGAATATATTTTTTTTAATCGGTTTTTCAGCATATTTTATAGCAATTTATTAAAAAATTTATCATTAAGTAAAAATACATAGTACACATAGTTCATATGAAATACAGCTGTTGAAGCTATCTGATTGAAATATTTAGTATTTAATATGGAATATATCGTGCACAGCTTCAATTAGTTTCCATATCAAGTTATAATCAAGTGCAAGAACATACAGATGAGTAATATGGCGTATCCAGCGGTGCGCATCAAACATAATTTGCATTAGTGCAGTTTTAATCACAAATAAATTATGTGCATATTCTATATAAAATTACTTGGCGACTTGTTACATAGAGCACGATAAATATAGAATGATATTAATATTGGAAATCGCGCAAAACATTGAATTGAATTTTATCATTTATCCTCATTTTGCAAAAATAAAATATGTTTCAATACTTTACAATTTTTTATAATTTGTTGATATAAGAAAGAAAATATATCTTGCTGATTACAAGAAACAAGTTTTTGAAAATAATCTTATTTCAAAAGTTTTCTAAAAAATGTATAGGTTTATGAACTGATTTGATCAGTGTAAGTTTGTATTAATAAACTATTATATGAACAAATATTATCTCTTTGACAACGGAACATATCGCGAGAACGTGACTTCGTCAACGTTGATACCGGCCTGCATATCGCTCGATGAGAAGACCGACGACGAAACTGTGGATGAACGAAATAAGATGATAACGAAAAAGGGGTTGCTGACATCCCTACATTGTACGCGACGGGGCGCCGAAGTCTTCTAAAGCAGGAAAAAAGGGCAAGAAGCCAGGAGGAAACGAGGGAGAATCGAATCGCATCGACAACGACGACGACGACGACGACGACGACGACGACGACGACGACGACGACGACGACGATGTCAGTCGGCGTCTCGTAGTAATCGTCGTCGCCTGTGTAAACTGGATCGGTGCAATACAACGAAACCCGACAGCACGGAGCCGGTCGTTGCTCCATTTTACATAGACACGCACGTTCATCGTAACTACGTCACGATCGTCCGTAATGTCCAATCGTCCCACGTATATATGTGACTCTACGAGTATATCTTTATATGTGTGTTTAGTGCGCGCACAAAAATTCACCGACCTTCCACACACGATCCATTCTCATGAGACGCGATTATCCATGGATTTCGCAATATCCTACGCAACTCACGTGCATGGAAACTCCCGCGAGCAATTTTAAAGCGGGATTTTTAGGATTTAGTGGGGAACGCGTCGACTATGGAAATTCTGTAGCTACATTGCGCGGTGACGTTATGCAAATGCGCAAAATTATCGAACTGCCTAACTACTCAGAGTTATTGAAAACTTTCAGTATTGATGTTTGGAGTACTCCAAGATTATTATGAATGTTTTGCGTAAAATTTCAAGTTTTTCAACTGGATAAGTAATAATACGGCAAAAGATTGCTGCTATTTTTTATCAAATATCAACTTTTTAAATAATAAATACATTTTTGTAAAAAGTAAATTTAAAAAGATATATATAACATATATTTTTACTTTATTGCTCTTTTTTATACAACAGAATATATTTTTGGCATAAACATTTATGAAATAACAAAAATTGAAACGATTCTGCGACAATCTTATTAAAACGTACATAAAGTTTTGTTATTTTCCATGTATTTATAAGAGTGCCGCATTGTTCTTATTCAAATATCCACAAAATATTTGCATCTTTTGTTTTAAAAAGAACGATATTTATTTTAGCATGGTATATTATCAACATTGGCGATATATAATGTATTTATTTATTAATATTAATATTTATATATGCTAATATTTGAAAATCATTGCATATATTATAATTTTATTTATTTTACGCATGTAAAACATGTTTGTGAAATATCAATATAATAAAAATTAACTTTTTTCTCGCTGTTATATATATATGTTAATTACAAAAATAATTGATTACGTTCCGCTTATTACGATTGTTTTTGGTATAAATTACACAGTATCTTCCACTAACCATGCATGTAACATCCTATGCGCGTGATCAATTCTTGGAGCAATTAATTTGACCAAATAATTCACCGTATATCCCTTCGAGATAACACCGACATATATTGCAGGGGTTTCCACTGTCAGATATCCAGAATACCGTCGTGAATTATAGTCGTGGAAAAGCCATTTTGGTATTAATCACGCATAAAAAGGTCGACAGAGAAGTTTATAGATGTCAGTTTGTAAAAAGAACCAGGGCATTCGGAAATTCAAAATTTCAAAAAGGAGAAAGACGCATGGTCCGCGCTATTAACATTAGAACCAGAGATGCGGTCAACGGCTCCGCTACTATCACCACAATCAGGACCCGAACCAACATCACCAAAATACCACCACCCAAAGTGGAGCAAAGTCCTCGCTGCTCCGATTGGATCGCGAACCGATCGATAAAATCAGTAAATCTCTTGCATATAAAGATGAGAAAGAGGAAGTAGACACACTCTGCGTGCCATTTTGCATCCGTGCGTTCGAGCCAATTTTACGTATTTTAATCTGTCATAAATCTCTAAAACTTCACGGAAGCTTCTTAACTTTTAAAAATAAATTTATGAAATAAATTGAGAGAGAAAAAAAGAGAGAGATACAAGCTTTTACATAACGTTATATACATATATGACAAAACATAATTAATTCTCTTTGAATAGACTTCAAATTGTGTACATTGTACAATTATCGCCACAATTTCCAAACGTATTGATTTCTACAAATTTTATATATATAATTGGTAATTAGAAAAGCAAGTTAATTAAACCAATTATGATCTATGGGATAATCGCAAAATTTTGGTTTACAAAATAATTTCTCTTCTTTTTCAATAAAAAGGAATTCTACATACATTCTATAACCTTTCTATCCTCACGGTTTTCTTAAGCCTCAAAAGTGCATGTGTATGTGGTAAAGAATCTGATTTAAGTGATTAATTCAAAGCTTTGTGCAAGCAAACGCGGTCAATAACCTGTATAACTGTGATCTACTTACGTAACATATAATCCACGCGCGACAAGAAGATTTGTCAGATAGCTACTTTTTCGTTTCTTATATAAAAATAGTCAATACACAGATAATGCCAAAAAGTACGTTCAACACAGATAAATATACTCTAGCGAAAACGACTAGCAAAACAGGGCAACGTCCGACAGCGTAAACAACATCTGACACCACGCATATAAGTATCAACGTGGCACCCCAACCAAGTGTAAGACTGTATTTGGGTTAAGCCGTGATAACGCGAACGACGTGACATACGATAAATACGAAGCGCTCTATGTAGGGTCGCATAAATCACAGATATTATTAATGGGTCACTTGAGCACCTCTTTACTTTCTCGGAACGAGCAAGAACTGCATGCTGTTTGCGTAAAAAAGTATAAACGTTTTTCAGACGGAAAGGTCACCTGTTAAAGGTGATATCAGAAAAATTAGCGCAATTATAAGAAAAATAAGCAAATATATTAACAAAAATAAAACACAAGTTTAATATTTTCTTAAAGTTTTCTATTCTTTTTTCGATTTTTTAAAAGAACACAATATATATTTTTTCAAATATATATATTGCAACTTTGAGAGAAATACTTTTTAAAAATAAAACTCTATTATTAATTAAGATTGGTTTGCCTTTTTTTTTGAAGAAAATAATTTATGATTATTTGCGATATTTAAATTAAATTTAGCATCGCGCGATTGATTCTGAGGTTATTGTTCGAGTAATTGTTACATGTATCACGATCGTATACAACTTTTGTCTTCGCGACGCAAACTTTTCACGTACAGAGCTTTATGTTGACTTGTTTGGTATTTCTTGAAACATCGAATTCACGCGAATTACGGGATAAACGTGCGACGCTTTCGTCAGAAGTGCGGAAAATGGGCTGTGAAATTCAATAACGCGAAAAATATAGGCGACATAGACATGCATTATAAAGCGAGCACTAATACTCGCGGAAATTGAATGTTACGTCACTGAATATGGGATTAATTGCGTGATGTAATCGCGTTAGCGGATGCGGGATTAAATTGCACGGCAACCACGAATAAATCGAGAGATTATTTTGTAGAAGGAGACCCGTGCGCGCGTGTCGGCAAAACTGACGCATCACATCCCGATTTACCGTAAACTTAAGCGTTCCGTGTTCCATTCATGTTTATTCAAGCAAATAGAATCCGTTTATAGCATTTGCGGAACTGGCAAACAATAAATGAGCAAAAATTAATTTAAAGCGATCTTCATTTATCACAGATGTTAGGAATTCTCTTAAGTAAACATAACATTGCTACATATAATTTGACATTTTCTAAATTTAATTTATCTTATAAATGAAATTAACTGTATCAAAGAGTTTTCGCGTAATTTTCTATCGTTGCGCGATCAACGGATTTTTATTTGTATTATATATACATTCAATCCAATTTCCGAATCACGGTGCTTCAATCTTAATTAAATTCTCGAAATTTTTCTAGCATGAGAAAGAAAATCTTTTAGATCAGAGAGATCTGTGATGCGAAAATGAACACGGAAATCTAAACCAGCGAGAATATTCAACGCTCAACCAGCTTCAAGTGTTATCAAAGACAAACGATATTTCCCGATCAGTTTTCTAAACCCACTCACAAAGGGAAAACAATAAAGCTCTCGCATGTTGAATATAAAATATATTTACTCTGTAGAAGAGTTCGATTCTGTCGCAAATTTCTCACACTAAGACACACTTATTCGAGCTCGTCCCAGTAAAGTTGGAGGAAAGTTTTAACACAAGTATCTTCTTTCGCTTAACACAAGTATTTTCTTTCGCTAGAAAATCTAAAGTGTAACCAGTACAGCAAATTTTGTTAACCTCCCATCGTCTGTTTCATACCAGCAAACTTATTACAATATTATTAATTATTTTATAACTAAATTTTAAGATTTGAAGCCGTGTTCTTAATTTCAATAAGATTCAAATATAAGATGACGCAGTCCCGATTCGAGTATAATTTTTAAAACCGCTTGCCAAGTAAACGAGACATATATTATTATATTATTATATTATCTTTTTATTTATATAAATATAATTAAAAAAAGAAAATTTAACATATGTCATAACATACACTTTACACGTTTGGGATGAATTTATTCATTCTGCTACATTGAATCATGTAACATTTTTGACGGTCCAATAGACTACCATTGCTTTTTTCTCATATGATTGTACGGTCCATTGTCCACATTGAATATGATTTCAATTTTATTTCCACTTTATAACTTTCTGTGAATTTTTAAAATTCATATGCAAATTGTATTTTAAAAGCAAAATCAAATAAATGTAAATATAATAGCATATAATATTATAATAATAATTATTATATTCATTAATTGTTACAATCACCGTTGTAAAAAAATAACCAATAAGTATATAGGTGAAGTAAATATAAATTTCTCTCAAATTTTTTCAATATAATACAATATATACATACAATATATATAACTTTCTTTCTTGCAATTATATACAATTATTTTATAATTTATATCTAAGACTGGGCGAAATTACGTAAACGCCGGTAGTGACTATTCATGGGATATTAAATACCTGCTGACCTATTTCCGTAACATCTCTTTTCAGAATCATAAATATTCCTAAACATAAATCTCACATTAAGAACGTTGAGACTCATAACCGGTATTCCTACGACCATATAGGTGATAATTGCGCGTTATATTATGCGCTTAATGCGTTCTGTGCTATGATTTATAGCATGGAAAAACTTGGATCGATAAATATAGCGACTACACCACTAACTTTTGCCAGTTATCGTTGAAATAATGGTTGATAAAAAGAAATATAAATATAAAACATATTTTGAAAGAAAATAAATGTGCATTTAGAGTTTGCATTTGTTTTGTAGAATACTCGGAGACTTTAACTATTATAATTGAGTTATATATTTGTCGCTGAGAGGTATTCTTTTGACATAGGATAAAAATCTTAAATGCATCTTTCTCATCGTTTGTTTATACGTAACTTTGTTCCAACCATTGCCATAATTGCTTTTTGGAGAAATCTAATTTTACATATTATTATAAATCTTCGCTATACGGGATGACAAAATGAGAGGAACGACAAATTATAGAACGGTATTTTTCTCGTATGTAAAAAATTGCGTGCAGAAACTTATGTTATGAATGTGATAGTACTATTGCATTATTTTGCATCTATTATTGTAAACGAACATTCTGACACGCTATTACTCGCCATAACGTTTACAGATTCCGTGGCAGCAAACGTTAGATCTAATAATTAATTTGCTGATTGCGGCGAAAACGCATTGCATAACCGACCACAAACGATCATTTGTATATTATCGAATCATTCAAAATTACTATTCTTGCGAATAGACTTGCCATTAAATAGCAACAATCATTTTGAAAACATCGAAACGCTCATCTCTTGAAAACCATTCTAAACTATTACACATCTACTTTTAAAAAATATATTTGTAACGTAATGTCATATATTTGCGTCATATATGGCAATACAGAGTGCTACGATAAAATACGTACAATATATAATTGCTACATAATATTGTTTCTATAACACGAATAATTTTAAAAAATAGATAGTTAACAACACTTTAATCAACTGCACTAAAGTGATAATTTATTAGTAAAATTAATGTGCCATCTAAATGCAAATTTAAATGTGCCGTTCTGTGACATTCACAGTAACAACATTCTACAAAGGAACAGTAATCAAGCCGGTGTTCATCTAGAAAAATCTAATCTGCAGATTATATATGGAATTAGTGACATACATATATATACGTTAAATATCTTGACGGTAAATTTATGATTATTTAATAAATGAACCTGAAGTATGAACCTGAGTCACATCAACAAAATAAATACTCATCTAGCGGTGATTAATTAGTAATGACTGAATTAAAATAATTGTTTTGCATCACAGTTTTTTATAATTAGTTTTTTACTCTTCTATATCCTACATATTATATAAATAGACGTTCCTCTTTCTTGTTTCTTTATTTATTCTTTCTACTATATATTTATTCTTCCTACGCAATTAAAGCAATTGCATATACGAGATGCTATCGAAAATTTTCCGGATTTACTCTATAAAAAATGTTAGGCTTACCTTATTTACAATTTGCCTCCATCCTCTTCGAAGTAATCTCCTTGTGATTTTATACAGCCACCCCAGCGCTTCTGCTATGTTTCAAATTTTCCCTGGAAATATTTTTGCTGTAGCGTGTGAAGCACCCTCTGCAATTCGGTCTCGATCTCTTGTACCGTTTCGAAACGTCGCCCTTTGAGCTTCAGTTTCATTTTTGGGAACAAAAAAAAGTCACAAGAGGCTAAATGTGGCGACGGTCCTCACGAACCTTTTTTACAATTTTTTCAACATTTTCGGAGGTTGTGCTGGTGCGCGGCCGGTCTTGTGTGTTTGTCGTATTCCACCAACATCTTGACTAAAGTTTCATATCAAACTCGGAAAATCGGCCGCCACGACTCTCGAAATGATTTGTCAGGCTTTTGGTAACGACGCTCTAAGCCATATACAGTGTTTTAAGTAGCATGCACGTTTCAAAAAGGGCCGAACATGTTGGTCGAAGACGACAAGCACACAGAACAGCCGCATACCAGCACAACTTCCGAAAATGTTGAAAAAATTGTAAAAATTGTGACTATCGCCACATTTAACCCCTTGTGACTTCATTTTGTTCCCAAAAATGAAACTGAAGCTCAAAGGGCGATGTTTCGAAACGGTACAAGAGATCGAGACCGAATCGCAGAGAGTGCTTCACACGCAAAAAGATTTCCAGGGAAAATTTGAAGCATGGCAGAAGCTTTGGGATAACTGTATAAAGTCACAAAGAGACTACTTCGAAAGAAATGGAGGCAAATTGTAAATAAGATAAGCCTAACATTTTTTATAGAGTAAGTCCGAAAAATTTTCGATAGCACCTCGTATGTACACGTGTTCTTCTAAGATCACATTAGAACAATATTAGACAGCGGATATCAATAGCGCGAAAAGATCGCGAAGGCGCAAAATTAGTAAGTTGATTATTCTGCGTCGTTTTGCTCTCTTTTTATCTCTATATTATGTATCTAATCCCATACAATATCCTCAAACAAGGTTTATTTATCTACACATATGCGCACTTATACTCCATTCCGTAACAAAGCCAACAAATAATTTCATTAGGATTAACATTAAAGATATGCGGAGGCGTTATGAAAGCCTTAGGTGCCTCTACGCTGCAATTCGCAGGATTATGGTTTAGCTTTTTTTCTTTTTTTTTTTGCCTTTTGGCTTATTATTAATAGAACTCCTACACATCTTCTACACATCCGGTTAAGCGAGATTATACAAGCGGGTGGTATTTACCCAAGTAAGGGCACTCACCGTTCACCGAGCGGAACATTTTTACATGTTTGTAGACATTTCACACATTTTTGGCACCCCTACAACTTTGACACCCTACGCTGGAGCGTACCCCATCATTAACATAATTTTTCGCAAATAACTATGAAATAAAGTCATATAATAATTTTATAATACAATGTGGTCCCCCCTCTCTCTTTCTCTCTCTCTCTCTCTCTCTCTATATATATCTCTATCTATCTCTTCCTCTTTCTTCTTCTTTCTCTTTTGATCAGATCTTTTAACGTGCCTCATAGATACAATAAATAAAATTAAAGAATTAATTATCTCTTTGATTTGGTATTAATTTTCTGTAAAGTTAAAATTCTCCATTGTTTTCTATTTTGTAACACAAACTAAAAAAATATAAAAATTCAAAAATTTGTAATATTATCAAACATTTCGTAAAAGAAGGATTAATATTTTAAAATAGCTTAAATTAGAGAATACACTTTGTATACAAAATCCAGATCAAAAGTATACATTTATATTTTTATTTTACAACACATTTTTTATTCATTAAGCAAACGCGCATTGATTTACTTACGTGAGGTGACGGAAGCTTTACTATTTTAATATATAGACTCGATTAATTTATTAGTCAACAATCGCAAAAACGCGATTTAGAGCAGATTATTGCATCCGTGATGCAAATCAGAATGCAATTTGAGGAAAGCAGAAGAGACATAAATCCGAAACGACAAGCACGTTTTCTCGTAAAATAAAATTTATTCCCAAGAAACTAATCGAGGTAAAAGCTGACTGAAAATATATTGTTCCCAGAGTTCGTGGATTTTATGGATTGCGCAACACGCAACTCATTTGAAAAATCGGGAACACATTTACGAACAGGCAATAAACTCTATGAAACGCGCACTCATAGAGGCACTTTTGTAG
>JAXRKO010000964.1:0-24410 GCA_037039905.1 Formica aserva
CCGAAAATTTTCATAACACATCAAGGAAATTGAGGAACAACGCTTCTCGGCACACAGAGCTAAGATCGCTATGTACGCAAGTTTCCTTCGTTCGGAACGACTTAGTTACGTGCCTGTAAGTGAGATTTGCCGAAAATTTTCATAACACATCAAGGAAATTGAGGAACAACGCTTCTCGGCACACAGAGCTAAGATCGCTATGTACGCAAGTTTCCTTCGTTCGGAACGACTTAGTTACGTGCCTGTAAGTGAGATTTGCCGAAAATTTTCATAACACATCAAGGAAATTGAGGAACAACGCTTCTCGGCTCACAGAGATAAGATCGCTATGTACGCAAGTTTCCTTCGTTCGGAACGACTTAGTTACGTGCCTGTAAGTGAGATTTGCCGAAAATTTTCATAACACATCAAGGAAATTGAGGAACAACGCTTCTCGGCTCACAGAGCTAAGATCGCTATGTACGCAAGTTTCCTTCGTTCGGAACGACTTAGTTACGTGCCTGTAAGTGAGATTTGCCGAAAATTTTCATAACACATCAAGGAAATTGAGGAACAACGCTTCTCGGCACACAGAGCTAAGATCGCTATGTACGCAAGTTTCCTTCGTTCGGAACGACTTAGTTACGTGCCTGTAAGTGAGATTTGCCGAAAATTTTCATAACACATCAAGGAAATTGAGGAACAACGCTTCTCGGCTCACAGAGCTAAGATCGCTATGTACGCAAGTTTCCTTCGTTCGGAACGACTTAGTTACGTGCCTGTAAGTGAGATTTGCCGAAAATTTTCATAACACATCAAGGAAATTGAGGAACAACGCTTCTCGGCTCACAGAGCTAAGATCGCTATGTACGCAAGTTTCCTTCGTTCGGAACGACTTAGTTACGTGCCTGTAAGTGAGATATGCCGAAAGTTTTCATAACACATCAAGGAAATTGAGGAACAACGCTTCTCGGCTCACAGAGCTAAGATCGCTATGTACGCAAGTTTCCTTCGTTCGGAACGACTTAGTTACGTGCCTGTAAGTGAGATTTGCCGAAAATTTTCATAACACATCAAGGAAATTGAGGAACAACGCTTCTCGGCTCACAGAGCTAAGATCGCTATGTACGCAAGTTTCCTTCGTTCGGAACGACTTAGTTACGTGCCTGTAAGCGAGATTTGCCGAAAATTTTCATAACACATCAAGGAAATTGAGGAACAACGCTTCTCGGCACACAGAGCTAAGATCGCTATGTACGCAAGTTTCCTTCGTTCGGAACGACTTAGTTACGTGCCTGTAAGTGAGATTTGCCGAAAATTTTCATAACACATCAAGGAAATTGAGGAACAACGCTTCTCGGCACACAGAGCTAAGATCGCTATGTACGCAAGTTTCCTTCGTTCGGAACGACTTAGTTACGTGCCTGTAAGTGAGATTTGCCGAAAATTTTCATAACACATCAAGGAAATTGAGGAACAACGCTTCTCGGCACACAGAGCTAAGATCGCTATGTACGCAAGTTTCCTTCGTTCGGAACGACTTAGTTACGTGCCTGTAAGTGAGATTTGCCGAAAATTTTCATAACACATCAAGGAAATTGAGGAACAACGCTTCTCGGCACACAGAGCTAAGATCGCTATGTACGCAAGTTTCCTTCGTTCGGAACGACTTAGTTACGTGCCTGTAAGTGAGATTTGCCGAAAATTTTCATAACACATCAAGGAAATTGAGGAACAACGCTTCTCGGCTCACAGAGCTAAGATCGCTATGTACGCAAGTTTCCTTCGTTCGGAACGACTTAGTTACGTGCCTGTAAGCGAGATTTGCCGAAAATTTTCATAACACATCAAGGAAATTGAGGAACAACGCTTCTCGGCACACAGAGCTAAGATCGCTATGTACGCAAGTTTCCTTCGTTCGGAACGACTTAGTTACGTGCCTGTAAGTGAGATTTGCCGAAAATTTTCATAACACATCAAGGAAATTGAGGAACAACGCTTCTCGGCACACAGAGCTAAGATCGCTATGTACGCAAGTTTCCTTCGTTCGGAACGACTTAGTTACGTGCCTGTAAGTGAGATTTGCCGAAAATTTTCATAACACATCAAGGAAATTGAGGAACAACGCTTCTCGGCACACAGAGCTAAGATCGCTATGTACGCAAGTTTCCTTCGTTCGGAACGACTTAGTTACGTGCCTGTAAGCGAGATTTGCCGAAAATTTTCATAACACATCAAGGAAATTGAGGAACAACGCTTCTCGGCACACAGAGCTAAGATCGCTATGTACGCAAGTTTCCTTCGTTCGGAACGACTTAGTTACGTACCTGTAAGTGAGATATGCCGAAAGTTTTCATAACACATCAAGGAAATTGAGGAACAACGCTTCTCGGCTCACAGAGCTAAGATCGCTATGTACGCAAGTTTCCTTCGTTCGGAACGACTTAGTTACGTGCCTGTAAGCGAGATTTGCCGAAAATTTTCATAACACATCAAGGAAATTGAGGAACAACGCTTCTCGGCACACAGAGCTAAGATCGCTATGTACGCAAGTTTCCTTCGTTCGGAACGACTTAGTTACGTGCCTGTAAGTGAGATATGCCGAAAGTTTTCATAACACATCAAGGAAATTGAGGAACAACGCTTCTCGGCACACAGAGCTAAGATCGCTATGTACGCAAGTTTCCTTCGTTCGGAACGACTTAGTTACGTGCCTGTAAGTGAGATTTGCCGAAAATTTTCATAACACATCAAGGAAATTGAGGAACAACGCTTCTCGGCACACAGAGCTAAGATCGCTATGTACGCAAGTTTCCTTCGTTCGGAACGACTTAGTTACGTGCCTGTAAGTGAGATTTGCCGAAAATTTTCATAACACATCAAGGAAATTGAGGAACAACGCTTCTCGGCACACAGAGCTAAGATCGCTATGTACGCAAGTTTCCTTCGTTCGGAACGACTTAGTTACGTGCCTGTAAGTGAGATTTGCCGAAAATTTTCATAACACATCAAGGAAATTGAGGAACAACGCTTCTCGGCACACAGAGCTAAGATCGCTATGTACGCAAGTTTCCTTCGTTCGGAACGACTTAGTTACGTGCCTGTAAGCGAGATTTGCCGAAAATTTTCATAACACATCAAGGAAATTGAGGAACAACGCTTCTCGGCACACAGAGCTAAGATCGCTATGTACGCAAGTTTCCTTCGTTCGGAACGACTTAGTTACGTGCCTGTAAGCGAGATTTGCCGAAAATTTTCATAACACATCAAGGAAATTGAGGAACAACGCTTCTCGGCACACAGAGCTAAGATCGCTATGTACGCAAGTTTCCTTCGTTCGGAACGACTTAGTTACGTGCCTGTAAGCGAGATTTGCCGAAAATTTTCATAACACATCAAGGAAATTGAGGAACAACGCTTCTCGGCACACAGAGCTAAGATCGCTATGTACGCAAGTTTCCTTCGTTCGGAACGACTTAGTTACGTGCCTGTAAGCGAGATTTGCCGAAAATTTTCATAACACATCAAGGAAATTGAGGAACAACGCTTCTCGGCACACAGAGCTAAGATCGCTATGTACGCAAGTTTCCTTCGTTCGGAACGACTTAGTTACGTGCCTGTAAGCGAGATTTGCCGAAAATTTTCATAACACATCAAGGAAATTGAGGAACAACGCTTCTCGGCACACAGAGCTAAGATCGCTATGTACGCAAGTTTCCTTCGTTCGGAACGACTTAGTTACGTGCCTGTAAGTGAGATTTGCCGAAAATTTTCATAACACATCAAGGAAATTGAGGAACAACGCTTCTCGGCACACAGAGCTAAGATCGCTATGTACGCAAGTTTCCTTCGTTCGGAACGACTTAGTTACGTGCCTGTAAGTGAGATTTGCCGAAAATTTTCATAACACATCAAGGAAATTGAGGAACAACGCTTCTCGGCTCACAGAGCTAAGATCGCTATGTACGCAAGTTTCCTTCGTTCGGAACGACTTAGTTACGTGCCTGTAAGCGAGATTTGCCGAAAATTTTCATAACACATCAAGGAAATTGAGGAACAACGCTTCTCGGCACACAGAGCTAAGATCGCTATGTACGCAAGTTTCCTTCGTTCGGAACGACTTAGTTACGTGCCTGTAAGCGAGATTTGCCGAAAATTTTCATAACACATCAAGGAAATTGAGGAACAACGCTTCTCGGCACACAGAGCTAAGATCGCTATGTACGCAAGTTTCCTTCGTTCGGAACGACTTAGTTACGTACCTGTAAGTGAGATATACCGAAAGTTTTCATAACACATCAAGAAAATTGAGGAACAACGCTTCTCGGCTTACAAAGCTAAGATGGAATGTACGCAAGTTTCCTTCGTTCGGAACGACTTAGTTACGTGTGTTACGTCCAGACTCGAGGAAGGATGAGTCGACGGAAGGGCGCAACAACTATCTTTAATTTTCCCGAAATTAAACGTCTCGTGGCGTTTGGAATCGGGTCGAACGAACTGACAGGTCTGAAAAGCAGGTAAACGACTGAGTCGCTGTTACGCTGTTATTCAGACGTTCGTTCGGTGGTCCCTTTTTGGTAAGAGAATTTAATCTCTTTTACGCGGGATGGGACCAAGTGCGATCTTTCGACTAAAGGAATGAGTGGGGGGTTTAATAAAGAGTTATTTTGATTTTTAAATTAACAAAATGTAAATTTATTCATTTTAAAATAAATGGTGGATATACATGATTATATAAAAAATTAAAATAAAATATTGTTGATTATAATTTCTCGGTGAGTGTACATGTGTATGTGTGTTTTTTGATTCGCGGGTGTTACATCAATACGGAAGACATCAGTCAGAAATGCAGTGGAATGATTTTACTGTTAAATTTAGAATCTGACTGGGTGATACAATATAAAAATATATTTGATTAAAGGATAAAAACATAAAATCAAAATCAATATGTATAAGTAAATAAGTGTATATGTTAAGAACGGTCAGAAATATAAAATTGGTCGCTCGCATATGTGTTAGATTAAGATCAGGATTTAAAATTTTCTAAGACTTATTACCGAAACGGGTTGATGATTTAAAAGAATGAAACATTCTTCGGAAAGTTTTGATTTAAATAAGAAACAAGACAAAAAGAAGGAAAAGAAAAATTATTCAATTAAACTTACTTTTTTCAATAGTAATTCAGAGGTGGAGGGGTGGCGAATTTTTGTACGGTGTTTCGCTCTGTGTCTCATGTCGGCAACCCGATGTTCGATTCGTGGTTGCTCTGGAGATGATGCCAAGCGAGGACACTGGTGGCACAAGTGCCTAACTCGCGAATTACGGTGCAAAAGCACAGAGTAAGACTGCGTGAAGCTGAAGACCGGAGAATAAGTGCGTAAGTGAGTGATCGTATGCCCCTTCGAGTCCTCTTTTTATATCTCTCTTTTCGGGGTGTATTCTAATTTCTAAGAGTGGGAATCTTCCAAAACTTTAACGAATTAAAAATTGTGCCAGTGTCCTCATTAGGCGGGGTGTTTCTCCTACTTTTCAAATTTTCACTCATGACGATCGTCGATTGGTGATCAGTTCAGAGTCCCTTGAGCTCTAGATTTCCCTTACGCCCGTGATTTGATTAGACAAAGTCCAAATGTGACGTCACAGAAGTTTCGTCATTATTGATTTAGTTGTATTCATCGGATATTTCGTGAGAATTTTATTATCTTTTCGTTATCAGCGTTTGAGAATGCCACTGCGAGGGTATCTACTGGTTTTTATTTGTTTTTAGGCGACCGGCGCGGTTTCGTCGCGTCTTTCTCACGGTTACTCGTAGATATAGATATTGATAAGTGACTAAATGTTTAAGGAATGTGTGACGCAGGATGCTCTATTTACCGAACGACTCATTTCTATCACCGATCGATTATCATTGCCGCAACTTCGCGGAAGGAAGGAATCGTGGAGTCGCCAGGACGTAACACCCCCGGCCTTAGACAAATGTTGGGGAGAAGCCCGACATTTGCAAAAATGAAATAGATTCCTTCCTTTCGCAGTTAACTAAAGTATCTTAATTGTATGTGGTTTCGTGCATGCTGATTTGTTTATTAAGAAGGAGGAAAGAGAAGGCGACCACCAAAACCTTTTTTCTTCTTTCGTCCTTCTTTTACAAAAATATATATATATTTTTTTTTACTTATTCTTTTAAATTTTCTCGTAATAACAAGAACTTTTCTCACAATAACAATAATTCTTCTTGTATTAACAATAATTTTGTTATAATAATGATATTTTTATTTAATACGTTTATTAAAGAGTCTTAATACAAAACTATCTTTTCTTATATGTGCCCATTTATAGCGTAAGAGAAAAAAGAAACTGTATATGTCATAATGTTTACCTGACCAACATCAGTAGTCTCAAATCTTCAGCTGGAAATTTTATTGCTCTGAGAGAAATAGGATATTTTTCTTTCTTCTTCCCATTTTTCTGGTTATCAATGTCCTCCGGACAACGCAGGTGCAGCTTGTCAGGAAGATTCTCGATACTTGGCTTGAATTCTCATTTACTGTGAGTAATTAGCCATTGATTGGGATATCATGTTGAATCCCATAGTAAAATGTCCAGGCTTTATTTGCCCGGATGCTGAATAGTTATAGGTGGATGCGCTGATGGATATAGAGCGCCAAGATGACTTGTCAATTGACAAATGCTGGAATAGTTCTCCTTGTTCTTTTAATTGGCTGTTGGTTGAAATACCATGTTTGTCTGCAGAATAATAAGCTGGATAGTTTATCACTAAATGTAGCATAGTGATCGCCTATTGGTTGCTGGAGCCGATGATATAATTCTTCTGTGATACTTTTCTAGCTCATTGTTTCTCCCCCTTTTTTTTTAGATGATCAGGTAATATTTCTTTATATATATAAATTTTTTTTTTTTATCAGAAAAGATAGTTCTGTTTTTGTTATATATGCATATTATAATATTTGATCTATATATTATGCTAATAATATTTTTGTCCGCTAAATTAATGTTAAACGCAGTAACATTTATAATGTTTATATGTGTCTAAGACTAAAAATATATATGTGTGTGTATATATGTATAATATATGTATAATATATGTATATATATATATGTATATATATATACGTTTTTAGTATATTGATTAATCTAACAATTTTAGTATATTGATTAATCTAACAAATGATACAGTATGGCATATTCGCTTATGTTCTCTTTTATTTTACACGATGGGGAATATATTTACTGTGACTGCTAAGTTAAGTCTGTTCCTATTACTCTGTTTGATAAAATTTCAATTATTATTATTTTTTTGTTTTATCGTGATTTGTCTTCCAATTCTGAGGTCCATCTGAAAATTCTCATAATTGTTTATTAGTAGGTTTAATATATGAAATTCGTAAGCGGTTAGGATGTACAACTCGGCTATTTTTCTTTATTCTAATTTTGACGTTATTTTTATTAAAAATTTCTAGAACTTCGTGAGGCCCAGTATATTGATCTCCGAATTTACCCGGTTTTGGACCTTTTAATAAAAATACTTGATCTCCCGGTTTAAAAGTTTGTGGGTTGATTTTTCTATCGTAATAATTTTTTGATTTAATTTTGGCTTGAATAACGTTATCGCGTGCATTTCCCTGAATTGCGTGAAGTTGAGTGACAAGATTTATTAAATATTCGTCATAATTTGCTAATTTATCCCCAGGAGGTAGAAGTTCGTTCGATGGAACACGTGCTATCTTTCCAAAAACCAGCTCATATGGAGTGTGCTTTGTTGCTTCATGTACGCTCGTATTATAATTAAACATGGCAAGGCTAATCCATCTATCCCATTGTTTTTGTTCATTCGCGTATTGTTTTAAATATTCGCCTAATGCGTGATGTGATCTTTCTAATGATCCGTTTGATTGAGGATGGAAGGCTGTTGTGCGAAATTTACGAATTTTAAATAATTTTGCAATTTTCTTTATTAGATCGCTAAGGAAATTTCTGCCTTGATCTGTTAATATTGCTTTTGGTGCTCCAAGTACGCAAATAAATCGATCTACAAAAGCTTCTGCGATGGTTTCGGAAGTTTGATTCGGTAATGGTATCCCCATGCAAAATTTAGTTAATTGATCTTGTAATGTTAGAATGTATTCGTTTCCCCTTTCAGTTTTAGGTAAAGGGCCTACAATATCCATGGCTACTTTATCAAAAGAAGATCCTGGTGTGTCTGTGATTATCATTGGTTGTTTCGTTTTTACTCGTACAAGTTTTTTCAATTGACATTGTAAACATTGCTGTATATACCGTTGAACATCTGCTTTCAAGTTTTCCCAGTAATAATTATGTTTTATTCTGTTATAAGTTTTTGTGACTCCCCGGTGTCCTCCCGTCGGTAAGCAATGCATTTCACTGATTATAACGGAACGTAAATCTTTCGGTGGATATTTAATTAGTCCGTGGCAAATAATAACTTTAGTAGGAGCGTCGGTGAATATTGATTGTATATGTGATTTGACGTCATTCCATGGAACATTATTAATAAACTCGGTTTTTGCAATACTAAATGTTTCTAATTTTAAATCTTCGGTTATTTTCCGTAAGTCTGTTAAGATTTTAACAATTTGTTTAAGAGTAGCCGTAGGGCCTTCTCGTTGTTCTTCGCTGACAGGTAAAGCCACATGATAATGATTTTTATGTTTTATGGCCTTAACCTTTCCTAGAACAAGGGATCCTAGGTTTGGAAGCTCTTTTCGTTCGAAAAGTTTTTGTGAGCCTGAATCTAAAGGTCTTCCCTGGGTGTCGACGAAATATACTATATTATCTTTTCGTAAAAATAATAATTCTCGAGAGTCTATGACATTACCATGAGTTATTCTATTTTCAATAAATGCAGGTTTCGTTTTTCTTGATTTTAAATTTTTGTTAATAATATCTTGTTCGTTTTCCTCTTCGTCTTCTTTTTCACTGTCAGAAATTTTATCAGGCGGATCATTTCTTTCTTCGATTTCTTCAATCTCTCCCTCGTCACTATGCAATTCGTTGGTTATTTTATTTTGCTCAATACTTTGTCTTGCAGTTCGGCTTCTTGTTTGAATTTTATTTTGTTTAGGAGGATCGTGTATTAAAGCTTTTTCGGTAATTGATAAATAATCTGGTTCGTTTAATTCTGTTTGTGTAAATGGAAGAGTATCGTTATTGTTATTTAATAAATCGCTTTCAGCTATTATTTCTTCGTTTTCTTCCATATCGGAAAGATATAAATGGAAATCGTCATCTTCTTCTTCTTCTTCTTCGCTATCGGATTTTTCTAATAGTTCGGCAATTAATCGTGCATCTTTAGGGTTATCTGGGTTTAAAAGTTTCTTGTTTTTTATAATTTTACAATCTATTTCTTCGATATTTACAGGATTTCTTGATAATGCGTCTGCGTTTACGTTTGTTTTTCCCGCTTTGTATACAACCTCATAATCATATTCTGCTAATTTTAATCTCCAACGAAGTATTCGCATATTTGCGTCTTGTGCGTTTTTAAACCACATCAAAGGTTTATGATCTGTAACTAAAGTGAATTTTCTTCCGTATAAGTATGGTCGAAAATGTTTAACGCAATATACAATAGCTAGTGCTTCTTTTTCGTATGTATCGTATTTTAATTCATTATCTGTTAAGGTTCGTGAGGCGTATGCTATCGGTAGGTCTTTATTTATCTCTCCTTGTGATAATATTCCTCCGACGGCTATTCCAGATGCATCGGTCGTTAAAATGAATGATTTGGAAAAATCTGGGTATTGCAGTACTGGCTCTTCGCACAGTTTTTGTTTTAAAATTTCAAAAGATTCTTCTTGCACAGATGTCCACTCGAAGCGGGTGTCGTTTTTTAATAAATTTGTTAATGGTTTGGCGAATTTTGAAAAATTCGGTATAAAGCGTCTGTAATATCCTGCAAGTCCTAAAAATTGTTTAATATTCTTAGGTGTTTTAGGTCTTGGAAATCGTTGTACCGCTTCTAATTTTTTCGGATCTGGTTTTACTCCGTCTTTACTGATTACGTGTCCCAGATAAGTTACTTCCGTTTTTAAAAATTCGCATTTGTCTGGCTGTAATTTTAAATTAGCTTCTCGAAGACGTTCCATTAAAGCGTTGTATTTTCTTTCGTGTTCTTCTAAAGACGTTGCATAGATAACAATATCGTCCATATAAACGAATAATTCTTTGCCTTGTAACCCAGTTAATACTAAGTCCATTAGGCGCTGGAAAGTAGCCGGAGCATTTTTTAGACCGAACGGCATTCGGTCGAATTCGTAATGTCCAAAAGGAGTAGTGAAAGCTGTTTTATGACCATCTTCGCGGTTCATTTTTATTTGATGAAATCCAGATGCTAAATCGCATACTGAAAAATATCGAGCTCCTCCTAATTGGTCTAATATATCGACGATATTTGGTAAAGGATATGCGTCTCCGATAGTTTTATCATTTAAAGCGCGAAAATCTAATACCATTCTCCATCGTTTATTTCCTTTGGAGTCTTCTTTCTTAGGTACAATCCATATAGGCGTGTTATATGGTGATTGTGAGTGTTTTACAATTCCTCCTTCTAACAGTTCTTCTACCTGCTTGTTTATTTCCTCTTTATGAATTTGCGGAAATCGATACTGACGAGTGTTTATTGGTTGGTCATCTGTAGTAGGTATTCGATGTTGTAATACGTGAGTTGCGGTTAATTTTTCTCCAGGAATATGAAATCGATCTTGACTGTCCGTTATTAATTTTATAATGCTTTTTCTTTCTGTTTCATTTAAATGTTCTAATCGCAATGATTCTATGATTTCGGCGGGTCGATTCTTTCCTTTTTCTTCGGAGATTGTTAGACAATTATGCAAATTATAATTTTCAACTTCTTGTTTTCTTTTATATCTTGTTTTGCGTTTTCGCATAAATTTTTCTAAAATTTCTTGAGATTTATTCAACAAGGATATAAGGATTTTTGAAGACGGTTTATTTTTATTTTTCATATTTCGTAGATTCGAATTTTTAATATTTAAATTATATTTTTGCGCCTCTTCAAGGAGGTCTTTTATTGTAACATGAGAGGTTTTTAATTCATTATCATTTTCTTCTTTAAATAATCCAACCTTAGGAAATTTGATATCCAGGGAGGATAAAGGACTTCTCCCCTTTTTGGAATAAGGTTTTGCCGAAATACGTAGTGAGGTTTTATAATTTTCCTCCTCGCAATCGACGGAGCTAGAATTTTCTGACGAGGTTTGGAAATTTCCCTCCGAAATCCTAGAATTATTCCCTTCTTGAGAGGATTGATAATTTCTCTCTTCGAGGGTTTTTAAATTAATTAAATTTTTAGGAGAGGTTTGGTAATTTCCCCCTCCAGGAATGGTTGGATTTATTAGATTTTCAGAAGAGGTTTGGTAATTTCCCTCTCCAAAGATTTTTGAATCATTCAATTCTTTATTTTTCCTCTCAGTTTTATTTTTTATCTTGTCTTTATTTTTAATTTTATTTTTATTTTTAATTCCTTCTTCATTTAAGGTTTTTTCTTCGTCTTCATAATTAATTTTTTCGATAATAATATTTTCTTCATCCACATTTTCACCTTCATTTTCAATATTCATATTATTTTCATAATCGTCGAATCCGTAAGTAGTTTCTTCTTCCTTATTCCTCGGTTCTTTTGAACTATTTAGAGCCTCAATTTTTGAATCATGGTCGTCTAATAATTCGCTCAATGGTTTTAGGCGCAAAGTCGGAACATGTACTTCCGCCTCTTCATCTAAAGTACTTATAACGTTTAAATATGCCTTTCCGGCAACGTTCTCCACGATGGTGTCTCCCAAATAAATTCCATGTGCCACCTTTAGTCTCGGTATATATCCTACTTTTAGTTCTGGATTTTCTATTCTTACATAAAATAATGATTCGGATCGCGGAGCTACTATAATGGCTTCAGGTGATAAGAAAGGTATGTTGATTCCGGAGACATCCAAGTGCCCTTGTGCGTAATCTATTTTCGATGAAGTTTGTTTAAAGAAATCGTTTCCTAATATGCCGGATTGTGAAATTGGAAAATCGTTAGATACAATATGAAATATAACCGGTATTTCAAAAAGAGTTAATGTAATTTCACCTAAGGTGTACACAGGATAATTATTTATACCGTTCAACTTGAGGATATTAGTGTAATTAATATTTATTTCTTCGGGAACGAGATTTTCTTTAATTATATTAGGTCCAGATCCCGTGTCTAGCATAAAAGTTATACTAGTAGTTAAATTATCGATGTTGATTTGAACGGTAGGCACGCGACTATGTTTGTCGAGGTTTACAGTCACGGGCCTTATGGTAGTTCTGTCCTTGTCTACTTGGCTACCTGAGTTTTGGACGGGTGCGGCTCTCGTTCGGACCCCTGCTGTGCACCCGACGTCGAGGGGCCGTTGTAGTTTCCCTGATTATTTTCTTTTTTTCGAAAATTACTGGCATGGCGTAATTGACAATTTTCGAGAAGATGACCTTGCTCCTTGCAATAGCGGCAGAATAAAGAATTCCTGGATCCCGTTTGCTGGTTTAGTTTTGATCGACAATCTTTAGCAATGTGTCCGAAGTTGTTGCAAATTTGACAAGTTACGCGAGTTTTATTTCCCGCATAACGTTGTTCGTTCTGTTTCTTCCAGCAATTATTTGCAGAATGGCCGGGTCTTTCGCACCATTGACAAATTACCGAGATTTTATTGTTATTGGTTGTATTATTCTGTCGGCAAGATTTTGCATCATGACCGGATTTTAAGCATAATTGACAAGTTATTATTTTCCCTTGAACTACGTTTACCGGTCGGCGTTGTTGTGGATCGCGAAAGCGGCATTTCTCTGCTCCATGCCCACGTTTTTTACAAATTTGACATACTAATATCGCGGTTCCTAAATCAATCTGGTTGTTAACTTGTTGAGATGTTTGTAAATATTTCTTGCAGTTACTGCCTACGTGCCCTTCCTTATAACAGATTTGACAAATTTCTTTTAGACTGTTAGTTTTCTGTCTACCTGAACTGTTATCTATTCCCTGTCGTAAATCTGTCATTTCTCGGAGCTCTCTCTCTATCCTTAAGGCGTCGGCTGCAGTTTCTTGTACATTTAATAAATTTCTTGCAACTCGTTGTTCAATCTCTGGTTTTAACCCTCTAATAAAACACTTGCACATGTCCTTTTCTAATGATGCTTTAATATTTTGGTCAGACGACACGTTTCCCGAACTTCTATATGTTTCTAAAATTTGTTTTCCAAGAATCTTTACTCTATTTGCATAAGTAATTACATCTTCGTCACCCTTTTGATATATACAACCCAATTCCCCTTGTAATTGATAAACGTTTTTTGCTGGTCCATAAATTTGTTTTAAATATTTAGTTAATTGAGAAACGCTATCAAAATCTTGACCTTGTATAGTTCGGCGAGCCTCCCCTATTATCCTGGTTCTTATTATTTTGGTAAACTGTGATTCAGCCTCACTAGGCAACATAGATTTCGCTTCTTCACATCCCTCGATAAAATAATTTAATGGAATATTTTGACCGTCAAAATAAGGGACGGCTTCGACCGCGTATTTCAAAGTAGCGAAAGGATTATTTTGAGTCATGTTGCCGCCGGTACCGCTCGGGTCTTTCTTTTTTTCGGATTTATTAAATTCAGGTATAATAGTCTTATCGCAGGAATCGGCAAAATGAGACTCGGCCGCTGTTTCGCTAAACTTTTTTTCAAAATCTTTTTCAATTACGGTTTCGTCTAATGAAAAATTAATGTTTTTAGTAGTTTTATTAGGAGTGGAAGTGTGATGTGTTTCTGATTTGTTAGATTTTGTTCGATTGTATGTTTCTTGAGCAAGCTGAAAATTTCGTTCTACTTCGTCTTTATCAGCTGTACCTCTTGTCCCTTTACTCATTCCAGTTTAAAAGATCGCACATTACAATCCCGGACGAGCCCCCAAAATTTAAAGAGCAGTATGTTACGTCCAGACTCGGGGAAGGATGAGTCGACGGAAGGGCGCAACAACTATCTTTAATTTTCCCGAAATTAAACGTCTCGTGGCGTTTGGAATCGGGTCGAACGAACTGACAGGTCTGAAAAGCAGGTAAACGACTGAGTCGCTGTTACGCTGATTATTCAGACGTTCGTTCGGTGGTCCCTTTTTGGTAAGAGAATTTAATCTCTTTTACGCGGGATGGGACCAAGTGCGATCTTTCGACTAGAGGAATGAGTGGGGGATTTAATAAAGAGTTATTTTGATTTTTAAATTAACAAAATGTAAATTTATTCATTTTAAAGTAAATGGTGGATATACATGATTATATAAAAAATTAAAATAAAATATTGTTGATTATAATTTCTCGGTAAGTGTACATGTGTATGTGTGTTTTTTGATTCGCGGGTGTTACATCAATACGGAAGACATCAGTCAGAAATGCAGTGGAATGATTTTACTGTTAAATTTAGAATCTGACTGGGTGATACAATATAAAAATATATTTGATTAAAGGATAAAAACATAAAATCAAAATCAATATGTATATGTAAATAAGTGTATATGTTAAGAACGGTCAGAAATATAAAATTGGTCGCTCGCATATGTGTTGGATTAAGATCAGGATTTAAAATTTTCTAAGACTTATTACCGAAACGGGTTGATGATTTAAAAGAATGAAACATTCTTCGGAAAGTTTTGATTTAAATAAGAAACAAGACAAAAAGGAGGAAAAGAAAAATTATTCAATTAAACTTACTTTTTTCAATAGTAATTCAGAGGTGGAGGGGTGGCGAATTTTTGTACGGTGTTTCGCTCTGTGTCTCATGTTGGCAACCCGATGTTCGATTCGTGGTTGCTCTGGAGATGATGCCAAGCGAGGACACTGGTGGCACAAGTGCCTAACTCGCGAATTACGGTGCAAAAGCACAGAGTAAGACTGCGTGAAGCTGAAGACCCGAGAATAAGTACGTAAGTGAGTGATCGTATGCCCCTTCGAGTCCTCTTTTTATATCTCTCTTTTCGGGGTGTATTCTAATTTCTAAGAGTGGGAATCTTCCAAAACTTTAACGAATTAAAAATTGTGCCAGTGTCCTCATTAGGCGGGGTGTTTCTCCTACTTTTCAAATTTTCACTCATGACGATCGTCGATTGGTGATCAGTTCAGAATCCCTTGAGCTCTAGGTTTCCCTTACGCCCGTGATTTGATTAGACAAAGTCCAAATGTGACGTCACAGAAGTTTCGTCATTATTGATTTAGTTGTATTCATCGGATATTTCGTGAGAATTTTATTATCTTTTCGTTATCAGCGTTTGAGAATGCTACTGCGAGGGTATCTACTGGTTTTTATTTGTTTTTAGGCGACCGGCGCGGTTTCGTCGCGTCTTTCTCACGGTTACACGTAGATATAGATATTGATAAGTGACTTAATGTTTAAGGAATGTGTGACGCAGGATGCTCTATTTACCGAACGACTCATTTCTATCACCGATCGATTATCATTGCCGCAACTTCGCGGAAGGAAGGAATTGTGGAGTCGCCAGGACGTAACACGTGCCTGTAAGCGAGATTTACCGAAAGTTTTCATAACACATCAAGGAAATTGAGGAACAACGCTTCTCGGCACACAGAGCTAAGATCGCTATGTACGCAAGTTTCCTTCGTTCGGAACGACTTAGTTACGTGCCTGTAAGTGAGATTTGCCGAAAATTTTCATAACACATCAAGGAAATTGAGGAACAACGCTTCTCGGCACACAGAGCTAAGATCGCTATGTACGCAAGTTTCCTTCGTTCGGAACGACTTAGTTACGTGCCTGTAAGTGAGATTTGCCGAAAGTTTTCATAACACATCAAGGAAATTGAGGAACAACGCTTCTCGGCACACAGAGCTAAGATCGCTATGTACGCAAGTTTCCTTCGTTCGGAACGACTTAGTTACGTACCTGTAAGTGAGATATACCGAAAGTTTTCATAACACATCAAGGAAATTGAGGAACAACGCTTCTCGGCACACAGAGCTAAGATCGCTATGTACGCAAGTTTCCTTCGTTCGGAACGACTTAGTTACGTACCTGTAAGTGAGATATACCGAAAGTTTTCATAACACATCAAGGAAATTGAGGAACAACGCTTCTCGGCACACAGAGCTAAGATCGCTATGTACGCAAGTTTCCTTCGTTCGGAACGACTTAGTTACGTACCTGTAAGTGAGATATACCGAAAGTTTTCATAACACATCAAGGAAATTGAGGAACAACGCTTCTCGGCACACAGAGCTAAGATCGCTATGTACGCAAGTTTCCTTCGTTCGGAACGACTTAGTTACGTGCCTGTAAGCGAGATTTGCCGAAAATTTTCATAACACATCAAGGAAATTGAGGAACAACGCTTCTCGGCACACAGAGCTAAGATCGCTATGTACGCAAGTTTCCTTCGTTCGGAACGACTTAGTTACGTACCTGTAAGTGAGATATACCGAAAGTTTTCATAACACATCAAGGAAATTGAGGAACAACGCTTCTCGGCACACAGAGCTAAGATCGCTATGTACGCAAGTTTCCTTCGTTCGGAACGACTTAGTTACGTGCCTGTAAGTGAGATTTGCCGAAAATTTTCATAACACATCAAGGAAATTGAGGAACAACGCTTCTCGGCACACAGAGCTAAGATCGCTATGTACGCAAGTTTCCTTCGTTCGGAACGACTTAGTTACGTACCTGTAAGTGAGATATACCGAAAGTTTTCATAACACATCAAGGAAATTGAGGAACAACGCTTCTCGGCACACAGAGCTAAGATCGCTATGTACGCAAGTTTCCTTCGTTCGGAACGACTTAGTTACGTGCCTGTAAGTGAGATTTGCCGAAAATTTTCATAACACATCAAGGAAATTGAGGAACAACGCTTCTCGGCACACAGAGCTAAGATCGCTATGTACGCAAGTTTCCTTCGTTCGGAACGACTTAGTTACGTGCCTGTAAGTGAGATTTGCCGAAAATTTTCATAACACATCAAGGAAATTGAGGAACAACGCTTCTCGGCACACAGAGCTAAGATCGCTATGTACGCAAGTTTCCTTCGTTCGGAACGACTTAGTTACGTGCCTGTAAGTGAGATTTACCGAAAATTTTCATAACACATCAAGGAAATTGAGGAACAACGCTTCTCGGCACACAGAGCTAAGATCGCTATGTACGCAAGTTTCCTTCGTTCGGAACGACTTAGTTACGTACCTGTAAGTGAGATTTGCCGAAAGTTTTCATAACACA
Source organism: Formica aserva (assembly GCA_037039905.1). Classification (NCBI taxonomy): domain Eukaryota; kingdom Metazoa; phylum Arthropoda; class Insecta; order Hymenoptera; family Formicidae; genus Formica; species Formica aserva. Next base: position 17,266 of record JAXRKO010000964.1, read on the forward strand.
TCAAGGAAATTGAGGAACAACGCTTCTCGGCACACAGAGCTAAGATCGCTATGTACGCAAGTTTCCTTCGTTCGGAACGACTTAGTTACGTACCTGTAAGTGAGATATACCGAAAGTTTTCATAACACATCAAGGAAATTGAGGAACAACGCTTCTCGGCACACAGAGCTAAGATCGCTATGTACGCAAGTTTCCTTCGTTCGGAACGACTTAGTTACGTGCCTGTAAGCGAGATTTGCCGAAAATTTTCATAACACATCAAGGAAATTGAGGAACAACGCTTCTCGGCACACAGAGCTAAGATCGCTATGTACGCAAGTTTCCTTCGTTCGGAACGACTTAGTTACGTGCCTGTAAGTGAGATTTGCCGAAAATTTTCATAACACATCAAGGAAATTGAGGAACAACGCTTCTCGGCACACAGAGCTAAGATCGCTATGTACGCAAGTTTCCTTCGTTCGGAACGACTTAGTTACGTGCCTGTAAGTGAGATTTGCCGAAAATTTTCATAACACATCAAGGAAATTGAGGAACAACGCTTCTCGGCACACAGAGCTAAGATCGCTATGTACGCAAGTTTCCTTCGTTCGGAACGACTTAGTTACGTGCCTGTAAGCGAGATTTGCCGAAAATTTTCATAACACATCAAGGAAATTGAGGAACAACGCTTCTCGGCACACAGAGCTAAGATCGCTATGTACGCAAGTTTCCTTCGTTCGGAACGACTTAGTTACGTGCCTGTAAGTGAGATTTACCGAAAATTTTCATAACACATCAAGGAAATTGAGGAACAACGCTTCTCGGCACACAGAGCTAAGATCGCTATGTACGCAAGTTTCCTTCGTTCGGAACGACTTAGTTACGTGCCTGTAAGCGAGATTTGCCGAAAATTTTCATAACACATCAAGGAAATTGAGGAACAACGCTTCTCGGCACACAGAGCTAAGATCGCTATGTACGCAAGTTTCCTTCGTTCGGAACGACTTAGTTACGTGCCTGTAAGTGAGATTTGCCGAAAATTTTCATAACACATCAAGGAAATTGAGGAACAACGCTTCTCGGCACACAGAGCTAAGATCGCTATGTACGCAAGTTTCCTTCGTTCGGAACGACTTAGTTACGTGCCTGTAAGTGAGATTTGCCGAAAATTTTCATAACACATCAAGGAAATTGAGGAACAACGCTTCTCGGCACACAGAGCTAAGATCGCTATGTACGCAAGTTTCCTTCGTTCGGAACGACTTAGTTACGTGCCTGTAAGCGAGATTTGCCGAAAATTTTCATAACACATCAAGGAAATTGAGGAACAACGCTTCTCGGCACACAGAGCTAAGATCGCTATGTACGCAAGTTTCCTTCGTTCGGAACGACTTAGTTACGTGCCTGTAAGCGAGATTTGCCGAAAATTTTCATAACACATCAAGGAAATTGAGGAACAACGCTTCTCGGCACACAGAGCTAAGATCGCTATGTACGCAAGTTTCCTTCGTTCGGAACGACTTAGTTACGTGCCTGTAAGTGAGATTTGCCGAAAATTTTCATAACACATCAAGGAAATTGAGGAACAACGCTTCTCGGCACACAGAGCTAAGATCGCTATGTACGCAAGTTTCCTTCGTTCGGAACGACTTAGTTACGTGCCTGTAAGTGAGATTTGCCGAAAATTTTCATAACACATCAAGGAAATTGAGGAACAACGCTTCTCGGCACACAGAGCTAAGATCGCTATGTACGCAAGTTTCCTTCGTTCGGAACGACTTAGTTACGTGCCTGTAAGTGAGATTTGCCGAAAATTTTCATAACACATCAAGGAAATTGAGGAACAACGCTTCTCGGCACACAGAGCTAAGATCGCTATGTACGCAAGTTTCCTTCGTTCGGAACGACTTAGTTACGTGCCTGTAAGTGAGATTTGCCGAAAATTTTCATAACACATCAAGGAAATTGAGGAACAACGCTTCTCGGCACACAGAGCTAAGATCGCTATGTACGCAAGTTTCCTTCGTTCGGAACGACTTAGTTACGTGCCTGTAAGCGAGATTTGCCGAAAATTTTCATAACACATCAAGGAAATTGAGGAACAACGCTTCTCGGCACACAGAGCTAAGATCGCTATGTACGCAAGTTTCCTTCGTTCGGAACGACTTAGTTACGTGCCTGTAAGTGAGATTTGCCGAAAATTTTCATAACACATCAAGGAAATTGAGGAACAACGCTTCTCGGCACACAGAGCTAAGATCGCTATGTACGCAAGTTTCCTTCGTTCGGAACGACTTAGTTACGTGCCTGTAAGCGAGATTTGCCGAAAATTTTCATAACACATCAAGGAAATTGAGGAACAACGCTTCTCGGCACACAGAGCTAAGATCGCTATGTACGCAAGTTTCCTTCGTTCGGAACGACTTAGTTACGTGCCTGTAAGCGAGATTTGCCGAAAATTTTCATAACACATCAAGGAAATTGAGGAACAACGCTTCTCGGCACACAGAGCTAAGATCGCTATGTACGCAAGTTTCCTTCGTTCGGAACGACTTAGTTACGTGCCTGTAAGTGAGATATACCGAAAATTTTCATAACACATCAAGGAAATTGAGGAACAACGCTTCTCGGCACACAGAGCTAAGATCGCTATGTACGCAAGTTTCCTTCGTTCGGAACGACTTAGTTACGTGCCTGTAAGCGAGATTTGCCGAAAATTTTCATAACACATCAAGGAAATTGAGGAACAACGCTTCTCGGCACACAGAGCTAAGATCGCTATGTACGCAAGTTTCCTTCGTTCGGAACGACTTAGTTACGTGCCTGTAAGTGAGATTTACCGAAAATTTTCATAACACATCAAGGAAATTGAGGAACAACGCTTCTCGGCACACAGAGCTAAGATCGCTATGTACGCAAGTTTCCTTCGTTCGGAACGACTTAGTTACGTGCCTGTAAGTGAGATTTGCCGAAAATTTTCATAACACATCAAGGAAATTGAGGAACAACGCTTCTCGGCACACAGAGCTAAGATCGCTATGTACGCAAGTTTCCTTCGTTCGGAACGACTTAGTTACGTGCCTGTAAGCGAGATTTGCCGAAAATTTTCATAACACATCAAGGAAATTGAGGAACAACGCTTCTCGGCACACAGAGCTAAGATCGCTATGTACGCAAGTTTCCTTCGTTCGGAACGACTTAGTTACGTGCCTGTAAGTGAGATTTGCCGAAAATTTTCATAACACATCAAGGAAATTGAGGAACAACGCTTCTCGGCACACAGAGCTAAGATCGCTATGTACGCAAGTTTCCTTCGTTCGGAACGACTTAGTTACGTGCCTGTAAGTGAGATTTGCCGAAAATTTTCATAACACATCAAGGAAATTGAGGAACAACGCTTCTCGGCACACAGAGCTAAGATCGCTATGTACGCAAGTTTCCTTCGTTCGGAACGACTTAGTTACGTGCCTGTAAGCGAGATTTGCCGAAAATTTTCATAACACATCAAGGAAATTGAGGAACAACGCTTCTCGGCACACAGAGCTAAGATCGCTATGTACGCAAGTTTCCTTCGTTCGGAACGACTTAGTTACGTGCCTGTAAGTGAGATTTGCCGAAAATTTTCATAACACATCAAGGAAATTGAGGAACAACGCTTCTCGGCACACAGAGCTAAGATCGCTATGTACGCAAGTTTCCTTCGTTCGGAACGACTTAGTTACGTGCCTGTAAGCGAGATTTGCCGAAAATTTTCATAACACATCAAGGAAATTGAGGAACAACGCTTCTCGGCACACAGAGCTAAGATCGCTATGTACGCAAGTTTCCTTCGTTCGGAACGACTTAGTTACGTACCTGTAAGTGAGATATACCGAAAGTTTTCATAACACATCAAGGAAATTGAGGAACAACGCTTCTCGGCACACAGAGCTAAGATCGCTATGTACGCAAGTTTCCTTCGTTCGGAACGACTTAGTTACGTGCCTGTAAGCGAGATTTGCCGAAAATTTTCATAACACATCAAGGAAATTGAGGAACAACGCTTCTCGGCACACAGAGCTAAGATCGCTATGTACGCAAGTTTCCTTCGTTCGGAACGACTTAGTTACGTGCCTGTAAGCGAGATTTGCCGAAAATTTTCATAACACATCAAGGAAATTGAGGAACAACGCTTCTCGGCACACAGAGCTAAGATCGCTATGTACGCAAGTTTCCTTCGTTCGGAACGACTTAGTTACGTGCCTGTAAGTGAGATTTGCCGAAAATTTTCATAACACATCAAGGAAATTGAGGAACAACGCTTCTCGGCACACAGAGCTAAGATCGCTATGTACGCAAGTTTCCTTCGTTCGGAACGACTTAGTTACGTGCCTGTAAGCGAGATTTGCCGAAAATTTTCATAACACATCAAGGAAATTGAGGAACAACGCTTCTCGGCACACAGAGCTAAGATCGCTATGTACGCAAGTTTCCTTCGTTCGGAACGACTTAGTTACGTGCCTGTAAGCGAGATTTGCCGAAAATTTTCATAACACATCAAGGAAATTGAGGAACAACGCTTCTCGGCACACAGAGCTAAGATCGCTATGTACGCAAGTTTCCTTCGTTCGGAACGACTTAGTTACGTACCTGTAAGTGAGATATACCGAAAGTTTTCATAACACATCAAGGAAATTGAGGAACAACGCTTCTCGGCACACAGAGCTAAGATCGCTATGTACGCAAGTTTCCTTCGTTCGGAACGACTTAGTTACGTGCCTGTAAGCGAGATTTGCCGAAAATTTTCATAACACATCAAGGAAATTGAGGAACAACGCTTCTCGGCACACAGAGCTAAGATCGCTATGTACGCAAGTTTCCTTCGTTCGGAACGACTTAGTTACGTGCCTGTAAGTGAGATTTGCCGAAAATTTTCATAACACATCAAGGAAATTGAGGAACAACGCTTCTCGGCACACAGAGCTAAGATCGCTATGTACGCAAGTTTCCTTCGTTCGGAACGACTTAGTTACGTGCCTGTAAGTGAGATTTGCCGAAAATTTTCATAACACATCAAGGAAATTGAGGAACAACGCTTCTCGGCACACAGAGCTAAGATCGCTATGTACGCAAGTTTCCTTCGTTCGGAACGACTTAGTTACGTGCCTGTAAGCGAGATTTGCCGAAAATTTTCATAACACATCAAGGAAATTGAGGAACAACGCTTCTCGGCACACAGAGCTAAGATCGCTATGTACGCAAGTTTCCTTCGTTCGGAACGACTTAGTTACGTGCCTGTAAGTGAGATTTGCCGAAAATTTTCATAACACATCAAGGAAATTGAGGAACAACGCTTCTCGGCACACAGAGCTAAGATCGCTATGTACGCAAGTTTCCTTCGTTCGGAACGACTTAGTTACGTGCCTGTAAGTGAGATTTGCCGAAAATTTTCATAACACATCAAGGAAATTGAGGAACAACGCTTCTCGGCACACAGAGCTAAGATCGCTATGTACGCAAGTTTCCTTCGTTCGGAACGACTTAGTTACGTGCCTGTAAGCGAGATTTGCCGAAAATTTTCATAACACATCAAGGAAATTGAGGAACAACGCTTCTCGGCACACAGAGCTAAGATCGCTATGTACGCAAGTTTCCTTCGTTCGGAACGACTTAGTTACGTGCCTGTAAGTGAGATTTGCCGAAAGTTTTCATAACACATCAAGGAAATTGAGGAACAACGCTTCTCGGCACACAGAGCTAAGATCGCTATGTACGCAAGTTTCCTTCGTTCGGAACGACTTAGTTACGTGCCTGTAAGCGAGATTTGCCGAAAATTTTCATAACACATCAAGGAAATTGAGGAACAACGCTTCTCGGCACACAGAGCTAAGATCGCTATGTACGCAAGTTTCCTTCGTTCGGAACGACTTAGTTACGTGCCTGTAAGTGAGATTTACCGAAAGTTTTCATAACACATCAAGGAAATTGAGGAACAACGCTTCTCGGCACACAGAGCTAAGATCGCTATGTACGCAAGTTTCCTTCGTTCGGAACGACTTAGTTACGTGCCTGTAAGCGAGATTTGCCGAAAATTTTCATAACACATCAAGGAAATTGAGGAACAACGCTTCTCGGCACACAGAGCTAAGATCGCTATGTACGCAAGTTTCCTTCGTTCGGAACGACTTAGTTACGTACCTGTAAGTGAGATATACCGAAAGTTTTCATAACACATCAAGGAAATTGAGGAACAACGCTTCTCGGCACACAGAGCTAAGATCGCTATGTACGCAAGTTTCCTTCGTTCGGAACGACTTAGTTACGTGCCTGTAAGTGAGATTTGCCGAAAATTTTCATAACACATCAAGGAAATTGAGGAACAACGCTTCTCGGCACACAGAGCTAAGATCGCTATGTACGCAAGTTTCCTTCGTTCGGAACGACTTAGTTACGTACCTGTAAGTGAGATATACCGAAAGTTTTCATAACACATCAAGGAAATTGAGGAACAACGCTTCTCGGCACACAGAGCTAAGATCGCTATGTACGCAAGTTTCCTTCGTTCGGAACGACTTAGTTACGTGCCTGTAAGCGAGATTTGCCGAAAATTTTCATAACACATCAAGGAAATTGAGGAACAACGCTTCTCGGCACACAGAGCTAAGATCGCTATGTACGCAAGTTTCCTTCGTTCGGAACGACTTAGTTACGTGCCTGTAAGTGAGATTTGCCGAAAATTTTCATAACACATCAAGGAAATTGAGGAACAACGCTTCTCGGCACACAGAGCTAAGATCGCTATGTACGCAAGTTTCCTTCGTTCGGAACGACTTAGTTACGTGCCTGTAAGCGAGATTTGCCGAAAATTTTCATAACACATCAAGGAAATTGAGGAACAACGCTTCTCGGCACACAGAGCTAAGATCGCTATGTACGCAAGTTTCCTTCGTTCGGAACGACTTAGTTACGTGCCTGTAAGTGAGATTTGCCGAAAATTTTCATAACACATCAAGGAAATTGAGGAACAACGCTTCTCGGCACACAGAGCTAAGATCGCTATGTACGCAAGTTTCCTTCGTTCGGAACGACTTAGTTACGTACCTGTAAGTGAGATTTGCCGAAAATTTTCATAACACATCAAGGAAATTGAGGAACAACGCTTCTCGGCACACAGAGCTAAGATCGCT
>JAXRKO010000965.1:0-24387 GCA_037039905.1 Formica aserva
GAGATTTGCCGAAAATTTTCATAACACATCAAGGAAATTGAGGAACAACGCTTCTCGGCTCACAGAGATAAGATCGCTATGTACGCAAGTTTCCTTCGTTCGGAACGACTTAGTTACGTACTGTAAGTGAGATTTACCGAAAATTTTCATAACACATCAAGGAAATTGAGGAACAACGCTTCTCGGCTCACAGAGATAAGATCGCTATGTACGCAAGTTTCCTTCGTTCGGAACGACTTAGTTACGTGCTTGTAAGTGAGATTTGCCGAAAATTTTCATAACACATCAAGGAAATTGAGGAACAACGCTTCTCGGCTCACAGAGATAAGATCGCTATGTACGCAAGTTTCCTTCGTTCGGAACGACTTAGTTACGTGCCTGTAAGTGAGATTTGCCGAAAATTTTCATAACACATCAAGGAAATTGAGGAACAACGCTTCTCGGCTCACAGAGCTAAGATCGCTATGTACGCAAGTTTCCTTCGTTCGGAACGACTTAGTTACGTGCCTGTAAGTGAGATTTGCCGAAAATTTTCATAACACATCAAGGAAATTGAGGAACAACGCTTCTCGGCTCACAGAGCTAAGATCGCTATGTACGCAAGTTTCCTTCGTTCGGAACGACTTAGTTACGTGCCTGTAAGTGAGATTTGCCGAAAATTTTCATAACACATCAAGGAAATTGAGGAACAACGCTTCTCGGCTCACAGAGCTAAGATCGCTATGTACGCAAGTTTCCTTCGTTCGGAACGACTTAGTTACGTGCCTGTAAGTGAGATTTGCCGAAAATTTTCATAACACATCAAGGAAATTGAGGAACAACGCTTCTCGGCTCACAGAGCTAAGATCGCTATGTACGCAAGTTTCCTTCGTTCGGAACGACTTAGTTACGTGCCTGTAAGTGAGATTTGCCGAAAATTTTCATAACACATCAAGGAAATTGAGGAACAACGCTTCTCGGCTCACAGAGCTAAGATCGCTATGTACGCAAGTTTCCTTCGTTCGGAACGACTTAGTTACGTGCCTGTAAGTGAGATTTGCCGAAAATTTTCATAACACATCAAGGAAATTGAGGAACAACGCTTCTCGGCACACAGAGCTAAGATCGCTATGTACGCAAGTTTCCTTCGTTCGGAACGACTTAGTTACGTGCCTGTAAGTGAGATTTGCCGAAAATTTTCATAACACATCAAGGAAATTGAGGAACAACGCTTCTCGGCTCACAGAGCTAAGATCGCTATGTACGCAAGTTTCCTTCGTTCGGAACGACTTAGTTACGTGCCTGTAAGTGAGATTTGCCGAAAATTTTCATAACACATCAAGGAAATTGAGGAACAACGCTTCTCGGCTCACAGAGCTAAGATCGCTATGTACGCAAGTTTCCTTCGTTCGGAACGACTTAGTTACGTGCCTGTAAGTGAGATTTGCCGAAAATTTTCATAACACATCAAGGAAATTGAGGAACAACGCTTCTCGGCTCACAGAGCTAAGATCGCTATGTACGCAAGTTTCCTTCGTTCGGAACGACTTAGTTACGTGCCTGTAAGTGAGATTTGCCGAAAATTTTCATAACACATCAAGGAAATTGAGGAACAACGCTTCTCGGCTCACAGAGCTAAGATCGCTATGTACGCAAGTTTCCTTCGTTCGGAACGACTTAGTTACGTGCCTGTAAGTGAGATTTGCCGAAAATTTTCATAACACATCAAGGAAATTGAGGAACAACGCTTCTCGGCTCACAGAGCTAAGATCGCTATGTACGCAAGTTTCCTTCGTTCGGAACGACTTAGTTACGTGCCTGTAAGTGAGATTTGCCGAAAATTTTCATAACACATCAAGGAAATTGAGGAACAACGCTTCTCGGCACACAGAGCTAAGATCGCTATGTACGCAAGTTTCCTTCGTTCGGAACGACTTAGTTACGTGCCTGTAAGTGAGATTTGCCGAAAATTTTCATAACACATCAAGGAAATTGAGGAACAACGCTTCTCGGCTCACAGAGCTAAGATCGCTATGTACGCAAGTTTCCTTCGTTCGGAACGACTTAGTTACGTGCCTGTAAGTGAGATTTGCCGAAAATTTTCATAACACATCAAGGAAATTGAGGAACAACGCTTCTCGGCTCACAGAGCTAAGATCGCTATGTACGCAAGTTTCCTTCGTTCGGAACGACTTAGTTACGTGCCTGTAAGTGAGATTTGCCGAAAATTTTCATAACACATCAAGGAAATTGAGGAACAACGCTTCTCGGCTCACAGAGCTAAGATCGCTATGTACGCAAGTTTCCTTCGTTCGGAACGACTTAGTTACGTGCCTGTAAGTGAGATTTGCCGAAAATTTTCATAACACATCAAGGAAATTGAGGAACAACGCTTCTCGGCTCACAGAGCTAAGATCGCTATGTACGCAAGTTTCCTTCGTTCGGAACGACTTAGTTACGTGCCTGTAAGTGAGATTTGCCGAAAATTTTCATAACACATCAAGGAAATTGAGGAACAACGCTTCTCGGCTCACAGAGCTAAGATCGCTATGTACGCAAGTTTCCTTCGTTCGGAACGACTTAGTTACGTGCCTGTAAGTGAGATTTGCCGAAAATTTTCATAACACATCAAGGAAATTGAGGAACAACGCTTCTCGGCACACAGAGCTAAGATCGCTATGTACGCAAGTTTCCTTCGTTCGGAACGACTTAGTTACGTGCCTGTAAGTGAGATTTGCCGAAAATTTTCATAACACATCAAGGAAATTGAGGAACAACGCTTCTCGGCTCACAGAGCTAAGATCGCTATGTACGCAAGTTTCCTTCGTTCGGAACGACTTAGTTACGTGCCTGTAAGTGAGATTTGCCGAAAATTTTCATAACACATCAAGGAAATTGAGGAACAACGCTTCTCGGCTCACAGAGCTAAGATCGCTATGTACGCAAGTTTCCTTCGTTCGGAACGACTTAGTTACGTGCCTGTAAGTGAGATTTGCCGAAAATTTTCATAACACATCAAGGAAATTGAGGAACAACGCTTCTCGGCTCACAGAGCTAAGATCGCTATGTACGCAAGTTTCCTTCGTTCGGAACGACTTAGTTACGTGCCTGTAAGTGAGATTTGCCGAAAATTTTCATAACACATCAAGGAAATTGAGGAACAACGCTTCTCGGCTCACAGAGCTAAGATCGCTATGTACGCAAGTTTCCTTCGTTCGGAACGACTTAGTTACGTGCCTGTAAGTGAGATTTGCCGAAAATTTTCATAACACATCAAGGAAATTGAGGAACAACGCTTCTCGGCTCACAGAGCTAAGATCGCTATGTACGCAAGTTTCCTTCGTTCGGAACGACTTAGTTACGTGCCTGTAAGTGAGATTTGCCGAAAATTTTCATAACACATCAAGGAAATTGAGGAACAACGCTTCTCGGCTCACAGAGCTAAGATCGCTATGTACGCAAGTTTCCTTCGTTCGGAACGACTTAGTTACGTGCCTGTAAGTGAGATTTGCCGAAAATTTTCATAACACATCAAGGAAATTGAGGAACAACGCTTCTCGGCTCACAGAGCTAAGATCGCTATGTACGCAAGTTTCCTTCGTTCGGAACGACTTAGTTACGTGCCTGTAAGTGAGATTTGCCGAAAATTTTCATAACACATCAAGGAAATTGAGGAACAACGCTTCTCGGCTCACAGAGCTAAGATCGCTATGTACGCAAGTTTCCTTCGTTCGGAACGACTTAGTTACGTGCCTGTAAGTGAGATTTGCCGAAAATTTTCATAACACATCAAGGAAATTGAGGAACAACGCTTCTCGGCTCACAGAGCTAAGATCGCTATGTACGCAAGTTTCCTTCGTTCGGAACGACTTAGTTACGTGCCTGTAAGTGAGATTTGCCGAAAATTTTCATAACACATCAAGGAAATTGAGGAACAACGCTTCTCGGCTCACAGAGCTAAGATCGCTATGTACGCAAGTTTCCTTCGTTCGGAACGACTTAGTTACGTGCCTGTAAGTGAGATTTGCCGAAAATTTTCATAACACATCAAGGAAATTGAGGAACAACGCTTCTCGGCTCACAGAGCTAAGATCGCTATGTACGCAAGTTTCCTTCGTTCGGAACGACTTAGTTACGTGCCTGTAAGTGAGATTTGCCGAAAATTTTCATAACACATCAAGGAAATTGAGGAACAACGCTTCTCGGCTCACAGAGCTAAGATCGCTATGTACGCAAGTTTCCTTCGTTCGGAACGACTTAGTTACGTGCCTGTAAGTGAGATTTGCCGAAAATTTTCATAACACATCAAGGAAATTGAGGAACAACGCTTCTCGGCTCACAGAGCTAAGATCGCTATGTACGCAAGTTTCCTTCGTTCGGAACGACTTAGTTACGTGCCTGTAAGTGAGATTTGCCGAAAATTTTCATAACACATCAAGGAAATTGAGGAACAACGCTTCTCGGCTCACAGAGCTAAGATCGCTATGTACGCAAGTTTCCTTCGTTCGGAACGACTTAGTTACGTGCCTGTAAGTGAGATTTGCCGAAAATTTTCATAACACATCAAGGAAATTGAGGAACAACGCTTCTCGGCACACAGAGCTAAGATCGCTATGTACGCAAGTTTCCTTCGTTCGGAACGACTTAGTTACGTGCCTGTAAGTGAGATTTGCCGAAAATTTTCATAACACATCAAGGAAATTGAGGAACAACGCTTCTCGGCTCACAGAGCTAAGATCGCTATGTACGCAAGTTTCCTTCGTTCGGAACGACTTAGTTACGTGCCTGTAAGTGAGATTTGCCGAAAATTTTCATAACACATCAAGGAAATTGAGGAACAACGCTTCTCGGCTCACAGAGCTAAGATCGCTATGTACGCAAGTTTCCTTCGTTCGGAACGACTTAGTTACGTGCCTGTAAGTGAGATTTGCCGAAAATTTTCATAACACATCAAGGAAATTGAGGAACAACGCTTCTCGGCTCACAGAGCTAAGATCGCTATGTACGCAAGTTTCCTTCGTTCGGAACGACTTAGTTACGTGCCTGTAAGTGAGATTTGCCGAAAATTTTCATAACACATCAAGGAAATTGAGGAACAACGCTTCTCGGCTCACAGAGCTAAGATCGCTATGTACGCAAGTTTCCTTCGTTCGGAACGACTTAGTTACGTGCCTGTAAGTGAGATTTGCCGAAAATTTTCATAACACATCAAGGAAATTGAGGAACAACGCTTCTCGGCTCACAGAGCTAAGATCGCTATGTACGCAAGTTTCCTTCGTTCGGAACGACTTAGTTACGTGCCTGTAAGTGAGATTTGCCGAAAATTTTCATAACACATCAAGGAAATTGAGGAACAACGCTTCTCGGCTCACAGAGCTAAGATCGCTATGTACGCAAGTTTCCTTCGTTCGGAACGACTTAGTTACGTGCCTGTAAGTGAGATTTGCCGAAAATTTTCATAACACATCAAGGAAATTGAGGAACAACGCTTCTCGGCTCACAGAGCTAAGATCGCTATGTACGCAAGTTTCCTTCGTTCGGAACGACTTAGTTACGTGCCTGTAAGTGAGATTTGCCGAAAATTTTCATAACACATCAAGGAAATTGAGGAACAACGCTTCTCGGCTCACAGAGCTAAGATCGCTATGTACGCAAGTTTCCTTCGTTCGGAACGACTTAGTTACGTGCCTGTAAGTGAGATTTGCCGAAAATTTTCATAACACATCAAGGAAATTGAGGAACAACGCTTCTCGGCACACAGAGCTAAGATCGCTATGTACGCAAGTTTCCTTCGTTCGGAACGACTTAGTTACGTGCCTGTAAGTGAGATTTGCCGAAAATTTTCATAACACATCAAGGAAATTGAGGAACAACGCTTCTCGGCTCACAGAGCTAAGATCGCTATGTACGCAAGTTTCCTTCGTTCGGAACGACTTAGTTACGTGCCTGTAAGTGAGATTTGCCGAAAATTTTCATAACACATCAAGGAAATTGAGGAACAACGCTTCTCGGCTCACAGAGCTAAGATCGCTATGTACGCAAGTTTCCTTCGTTCGGAACGACTTAGTTACGTGCCTGTAAGTGAGATTTGCCGAAAATTTTCATAACACATCAAGGAAATTGAGGAACAACGCTTCTCGGCTCACAGAGCTAAGATCGCTATGTACGCAAGTTTCCTTCGTTCGGAACGACTTAGTTACGTGCCTGTAAGTGAGATTTGCCGAAAATTTTCATAACACATCAAGGAAATTGAGGAACAACGCTTCTCGGCTCACAGAGCTAAGATCGCTATGTACGCAAGTTTCCTTCGTTCGGAACGACTTAGTTACGTGCCTGTAAGTGAGATTTGCCGAAAATTTTCATAACACATCAAGGAAATTGAGGAACAACGCTTCTCGGCTCACAGAGCTAAGATCGCTATGTACGCAAGTTTCCTTCGTTCGGAACGACTTAGTTACGTGCCTGTAAGTGAGATTTGCCGAAAATTTTCATAACACATCAAGGAAATTGAGGAACAACGCTTCTCGGCACACAGAGCTAAGATCGCTATGTACGCAAGTTTCCTTCGTTCGGAACGACTTAGTTACGTGCCTGTAAGTGAGATTTGCCGAAAATTTTCATAACACATCAAGGAAATTGAGGAACAACGCTTCTCGGCTCACAGAGCTAAGATCGCTATGTACGCAAGTTTCCTTCGTTCGGAACGACTTAGTTACGTGCCTGTAAGTGAGATTTGCCGAAAATTTTCATAACACATCAAGGAAATTGAGGAACAACGCTTCTCGGCACACAGAGCTAAGATCGCTATGTACGCAAGTTTCCTTCGTTCGGAACGACTTAGTTACGTGCCTGTAAGTGAGATTTGCCGAAAATTTTCATAACACATCAAGGAAATTGAGGAACAACGCTTCTCGGCTCACAGAGCTAAGATCGCTATGTACGCAAGTTTCCTTCGTTCGGAACGACTTAGTTACGTGCCTGTAAGTGAGATTTGCCGAAAATTTTCATAACACATCAAGGAAATTGAGGAACAACGCTTCTCGGCTCACAGAGCTAAGATCGCTATGTACGCAAGTTTCCTTCGTTCGGAACGACTTAGTTACGTGCCTGTAAGTGAGATTTGCCGAAAATTTTCATAACACATCAAGGAAATTGAGGAACAACGCTTCTCGGCACACAGAGCTAAGATCGCTATGTACGCAAGTTTCCTTCGTTCGGAACGACTTAGTTACGTGCCTGTAAGTGAGATTTGCCGAAAATTTTCATAACACATCAAGGAAATTGAGGAACAACGCTTCTCGGCACACAGAGCTAAGATCGCTATGTACGCAAGTTTCCTTCGTTCGGAACGACTTAGTTACGTGCCTGTAAGTGAGATTTGCCGAAAATTTTCATAACACATCAAGGAAATTGAGGAACAACGCTTCTCGGCACACAGAGCTAAGATCGCTATGTACGCAAGTTTCCTTCGTTCGGAACGACTTAGTTACGTGCCTGTAAGTGAGATTTGCCGAAAATTTTCATAACACATCAAGGAAATTGAGGAACAACGCTTCTCGGCACACAGAGCTAAGATCGCTATGTACGCAAGTTTCCTTCGTTCGGAACGACTTAGTTACGTGCCTGTAAGTGAGATTTGCCGAAAATTTTCATAACACATCAAGGAAATTGAGGAACAACGCTTCTCGGCACACAGAGCTAAGATCGCTATGTACGCAAGTTTCCTTCGTTCGGAACGACTTAGTTACGTGCCTGTAAGTGAGATTTGCCGAAAATTTTCATAACACATCAAGGAAATTGAGGAACAACGCTTCTCGGCACACAGAGCTAAGATCGCTATGTACGCAAGTTTCCTTCGTTCGGAACGACTTAGTTACGTGCCTGTAAGTGAGATTTGCCGAAAATTTTCATAACACATCAAGGAAATTGAGGAACAACGCTTCTCGGCACACAGAGCTAAGATCGCTATGTACGCAAGTTTCCTTCGTTCGGAACGACTTAGTTACGTGCCTGTAAGTGAGATTTGCCGAAAATTTTCATAACACATCAAGGAAATTGAGGAACAACGCTTCTCGGCACACAGAGCTAAGATCGCTATGTACGCAAGTTTCCTTCGTTCGGAACGACTTAGTTACGTGCCTGTAAGTGAGATTTGCCGAAAATTTTCATAACACATCAAGGAAATTGAGGAACAACGCTTCTCGGCACACAGAGCTAAGATCGCTATGTACGCAAGTTTCCTTCGTTCGGAACGACTTAGTTACGTGCCTGTAAGTGAGATTTGCCGAAAATTTTCATAACACATCAAGGAAATTGAGGAACAACGCTTCTCGGCACACAGAGCTAAGATCGCTATGTACGCAAGTTTCCTTCGTTCGGAACGACTTAGTTACGTGCCTGTAAGTGAGATTTGCCGAAAATTTTCATAACACATCAAGGAAATTGAGGAACAACGCTTCTCGGCACACAGAGCTAAGATCGCTATGTACGCAAGTTTCCTTCGTTCGGAACGACTTAGTTACGTGCCTGTAAGTGAGATTTGCCGAAAATTTTCATAACACATCAAGGAAATTGAGGAACAACGCTTCTCGGCACACAGAGCTAAGATCGCTATGTACGCAAGTTTCCTTCGTTCGGAACGACTTAGTTACGTGCCTGTAAGTGAGATTTGCCGAAAATTTTCATAACACATCAAGGAAATTGAGGAACAACGCTTCTCGGCACACAGAGCTAAGATCGCTATGTACGCAAGTTTCCTTCGTTCGGAACGACTTAGTTACGTGCCTGTAAGTGAGATTTGCCGAAAATTTTCATAACACATCAAGGAAATTGAGGAACAACGCTTCTCGGCACACAGAGCTAAGATCGCTATGTACGCAAGTTTCCTTCGTTCGGAACGACTTAGTTACGTGCCTGTAAGTGAGATTTGCCGAAAATTTTCATAACACATCAAGGAAATTGAGGAACAACGCTTCTCGGCACACAGAGCTAAGATCGCTATGTACGCAAGTTTCCTTCGTTCGGAACGACTTAGTTACGTGCCTGTAAGTGAGATTTGCCGAAAATTTTCATAACACATCAAGGAAATTGAGGAACAACGCTTCTCGGCACACAGAGCTAAGATCGCTATGTACGCAAGTTTCCTTCGTTCGGAACGACTTAGTTACG
Source organism: Formica aserva (assembly GCA_037039905.1). Lineage (NCBI taxonomy): Eukaryota > Metazoa > Arthropoda > Insecta > Hymenoptera > Formicidae > Formica > Formica aserva. Next base: position 9,148 of record JAXRKO010000965.1, read on the forward strand.
TGCCTGTAAGTGAGATTTGCCGAAAATTTTCATAACACATCAAGGAAATTGAGGAACAACGCTTCTCGGCACACAGAGCTAAGATCGCTATGTACGCAAGTTTCCTTCGTTCGGAACGACTTAGTTACGTGCCTGTAAGTGAGATTTGCCGAAAATTTTCATAACACATCAAGGAAATTGAGGAACAACGCTTCTCGGCACACAGAGCTAAGATCGCTATGTACGCAAGTTTCCTTCGTTCGGAACGACTTAGTTACGTGCCTGTAAGTGAGATTTGCCGAAAATTTTCATAACACATCAAGGAAATTGAGGAACAACGCTTCTCGGCACACAGAGCTAAGATCGCTATGTACGCAAGTTTCCTTCGTTCGGAACGACTTAGTTACGTGCCTGTAAGTGAGATTTGCCGAAAATTTTCATAACACATCAAGGAAATTGAGGAACAACGCTTCTCGGCACACAGAGCTAAGATCGCTATGTACGCAAGTTTCCTTCGTTCGGAACGACTTAGTTACGTGCCTGTAAGTGAGATTTGCCGAAAATTTTCATAACACATCAAGGAAATTGAGGAACAACGCTTCTCGGCACACAGAGCTAAGATCGCTATGTACGCAAGTTTCCTTCGTTCGGAACGACTTAGTTACGTGCCTGTAAGTGAGATTTGCCGAAAATTTTCATAACACATCAAGGAAATTGAGGAACAACGCTTCTCGGCACACAGAGCTAAGATCGCTATGTACGCAAGTTTCCTTCGTTCGGAACGACTTAGTTACGTGCCTGTAAGTGAGATTTGCCGAAAATTTTCATAACACATCAAGGAAATTGAGGAACAACGCTTCTCGGCACACAGAGCTAAGATCGCTATGTACGCAAGTTTCCTTCGTTCGGAACGACTTAGTTACGTGCCTGTAAGTGAGATTTGCCGAAAATTTTCATAACACATCAAGGAAATTGAGGAACAACGCTTCTCGGCACACAGAGCTAAGATCGCTATGTACGCAAGTTTCCTTCGTTCGGAACGACTTAGTTACGTGCCTGTAAGTGAGATTTGCCGAAAATTTTCATAACACATCAAGGAAATTGAGGAACAACGCTTCTCGGCACACAGAGCTAAGATCGCTATGTACGCAAGTTTCCTTCGTTCGGAACGACTTAGTTACGTGCCTGTAAGTGAGATTTGCCGAAAATTTTCATAACACATCAAGGAAATTGAGGAACAACGCTTCTCGGCACACAGAGCTAAGATCGCTATGTACGCAAGTTTCCTTCGTTCGGAACGACTTAGTTACGTGCCTGTAAGTGAGATTTGCCGAAAATTTTCATAACACATCAAGGAAATTGAGGAACAACGCTTCTCGGCACACAGAGCTAAGATCGCTATGTACGCAAGTTTCCTTCGTTCGGAACGACTTAGTTACGTGCCTGTAAGTGAGATTTGCCGAAAATTTTCATAACACATCAAGGAAATTGAGGAACAACGCTTCTCGGCACACAGAGCTAAGATCGCTATGTACGCAAGTTTCCTTCGTTCGGAACGACTTAGTTACGTGCCTGTAAGTGAGATTTGCCGAAAATTTTCATAACACATCAAGGAAATTGAGGAACAACGCTTCTCGGCACACAGAGCTAAGATCGCTATGTACGCAAGTTTCCTTCGTTCGGAACGACTTAGTTACGTGCCTGTAAGTGAGATTTGCCGAAAATTTTCATAACACATCAAGGAAATTGAGGAACAACGCTTCTCGGCACACAGAGCTAAGATCGCTATGTACGCAAGTTTCCTTCGTTCGGAACGACTTAGTTACGTGCCTGTAAGTGAGATTTGCCGAAAATTTTCATAACACATCAAGGAAATTGAGGAACAACGCTTCTCGGCACACAGAGCTAAGATCGCTATGTACGCAAGTTTCCTTCGTTCGGAACGACTTAGTTACGTGCCTGTAAGTGAGATTTGCCGAAAATTTTCATAACACATCAAGGAAATTGAGGAACAACGCTTCTCGGCACACAGAGCTAAGATCGCTATGTACGCAAGTTTCCTTCGTTCGGAACGACTTAGTTACGTGCCTGTAAGTGAGATTTGCCGAAAATTTTCATAACACATCAAGGAAATTGAGGAACAACGCTTCTCGGCACACAGAGCTAAGATCGCTATGTACGCAAGTTTCCTTCGTTCGGAACGACTTAGTTACGTGCCTGTAAGTGAGATTTGCCGAAAATTTTCATAACACATCAAGGAAATTGAGGAACAACGCTTCTCGGCACACAGAGCTAAGATCGCTATGTACGCAAGTTTCCTTCGTTCGGAACGACTTAGTTACGTGCCTGTAAGTGAGATTTGCCGAAAATTTTCATAACACATCAAGGAAATTGAGGAACAACGCTTCTCGGCACACAGAGCTAAGATCGCTATGTACGCAAGTTTCCTTCGTTCGGAACGACTTAGTTACGTGCCTGTAAGTGAGATTTGCCGAAAATTTTCATAACACATCAAGGAAATTGAGGAACAACGCTTCTCGGCACACAGAGCTAAGATCGCTATGTACGCAAGTTTCCTTCGTTCGGAACGACTTAGTTACGTGCCTGTAAGTGAGATTTGCCGAAAATTTTCATAACACATCAAGGAAATTGAGGAACAACGCTTCTCGGCACACAGAGCTAAGATCGCTATGTACGCAAGTTTCCTTCGTTCGGAACGACTTAGTTACGTGCCTGTAAGTGAGATTTGCCGAAAATTTTCATAACACATCAAGGAAATTGAGGAACAACGCTTCTCGGCACACAGAGCTAAGATCGCTATGTACGCAAGTTTCCTTCGTTCGGAACGACTTAGTTACGTGCCTGTAAGTGAGATTTGCCGAAAATTTTCATAACACATCAAGGAAATTGAGGAACAACGCTTCTCGGCACACAGAGCTAAGATCGCTATGTACGCAAGTTTCCTTCGTTCGGAACGACTTAGTTACGTGCCTGTAAGTGAGATTTGCCGAAAATTTTCATAACACATCAAGGAAATTGAGGAACAACGCTTCTCGGCACACAGAGCTAAGATCGCTATGTACGCAAGTTTCCTTCGTTCGGAACGACTTAGTTACGTGCCTGTAAGTGAGATTTGCCGAAAATTTTCATAACACATCAAGGAAATTGAGGAACAACGCTTCTCGGCACACAGAGCTAAGATCGCTATGTACGCAAGTTTCCTTCGTTCGGAACGACTTAGTTACGTGCCTGTAAGTGAGATTTGCCGAAAATTTTCATAACACATCAAGGAAATTGAGGAACAACGCTTCTCGGCACACAGAGCTAAGATCGCTATGTACGCAAGTTTCCTTCGTTCGGAACGACTTAGTTACGTGCCTGTAAGTGAGATTTGCCGAAAATTTTCATAACACATCAAGGAAATTGAGGAACAACGCTTCTCGGCACACAGAGCTAAGATCGCTATGTACGCAAGTTTCCTTCGTTCGGAACGACTTAGTTACGTGCCTGTAAGTGAGATTTGCCGAAAATTTTCATAACACATCAAGGAAATTGAGGAACAACGCTTCTCGGCACACAGAGCTAAGATCGCTATGTACGCAAGTTTCCTTCGTTCGGAACGACTTAGTTACGTGCCTGTAAGTGAGATTTGCCGAAAATTTTCATAACACATCAAGGAAATTGAGGAACAACGCTTCTCGGCACACAGAGCTAAGATCGCTATGTACGCAAGTTTCCTTCGTTCGGAACGACTTAGTTACGTGCCTGTAAGTGAGATTTGCCGAAAATTTTCATAACACATCAAGGAAATTGAGGAACAACGCTTCTCGGCACACAGAGCTAAGATCGCTATGTACGCAAGTTTCCTTCGTTCGGAACGACTTAGTTACGTGCCTGTAAGTGAGATTTGCCGAAAATTTTCATAACACATCAAGGAAATTGAGGAACAACGCTTCTCGGCACACAGAGCTAAGATCGCTATGTACGCAAGTTTCCTTCGTTCGGAACGACTTAGTTACGTGCCTGTAAGTGAGATTTGCCGAAAATTTTCATAACACATCAAGGAAATTGAGGAACAACGCTTCTCGGCACACAGAGCTAAGATCGCTATGTACGCAAGTTTCCTTCGTTCGGAACGACTTAGTTACGTGCCTGTAAGTGAGATTTGCCGAAAATTTTCATAACACATCAAGGAAATTGAGGAACAACGCTTCTCGGCACACAGAGCTAAGATCGCTATGTACGCAAGTTTCCTTCGTTCGGAACGACTTAGTTACGTGCCTGTAAGTGAGATTTGCCGAAAATTTTCATAACACATCAAGGAAATTGAGGAACAACGCTTCTCGGCACACAGAGCTAAGATCGCTATGTACGCAAGTTTCCTTCGTTCGGAACGACTTAGTTACGTGCCTGTAAGTGAGATTTGCCGAAAATTTTCATAACACATCAAGGAAATTGAGGAACAACGCTTCTCGGCACACAGAGCTAAGATCGCTATGTACGCAAGTTTCCTTCGTTCGGAACGACTTAGTTACGTGCCTGTAAGTGAGATTTGCCGAAAATTTTCATAACACATCAAGGAAATTGAGGAACAACGCTTCTCGGCACACAGAGCTAAGATCGCTATGTACGCAAGTTTCCTTCGTTCGGAACGACTTAGTTACGTGCCTGTAAGTGAGATTTGCCGAAAATTTTCATAACACATCAAGGAAATTGAGGAACAACGCTTCTCGGCACACAGAGCTAAGATCGCTATGTACGCAAGTTTCCTTCGTTCGGAACGACTTAGTTACGTGCCTGTAAGTGAGATTTGCCGAAAATTTTCATAACACATCAAGGAAATTGAGGAACAACGCTTCTCGGCACACAGAGCTAAGATCGCTATGTACGCAAGTTTCCTTCGTTCGGAACGACTTAGTTACGTGCCTGTAAGTGAGATTTGCCGAAAATTTTCATAACACATCAAGGAAATTGAGGAACAACGCTTCTCGGCACACAGAGCTAAGATCGCTATGTACGCAAGTTTCCTTCGTTCGGAACGACTTAGTTACGTGCCTGTAAGTGAGATTTGCCGAAAATTTTCATAACACATCAAGGAAATTGAGGAACAACGCTTCTCGGCACACAGAGCTAAGATCGCTATGTACGCAAGTTTCCTTCGTTCGGAACGACTTAGTTACGTGCCTGTAAGTGAGATTTGCCGAAAATTTTCATAACACATCAAGGAAATTGAGGAACAACGCTTCTCGGCACACAGAGCTAAGATCGCTATGTACGCAAGTTTCCTTCGTTCGGAACGACTTAGTTACGTGCCTGTAAGTGAGATTTGCCGAAAATTTTCATAACACATCAAGGAAATTGAGGAACAACGCTTCTCGGCACACAGAGCTAAGATCGCTATGTACGCAAGTTTCCTTCGTTCGGAACGACTTAGTTACGTGCCTGTAAGTGAGATTTGCCGAAAATTTTCATAACACATCAAGGAAATTGAGGAACAACGCTTCTCGGCACACAGAGCTAAGATCGCTATGTACGCAAGTTTCCTTCGTTCGGAACGACTTAGTTACGTGCCTGTAAGTGAGATTTGCCGAAAATTTTCATAACACATCAAGGAAATTGAGGAACAACGCTTCTCGGCACACAGAGCTAAGATCGCTATGTACGCAAGTTTCCTTCGTTCGGAACGACTTAGTTACGTGCCTGTAAGTGAGATTTGCCGAAAATTTTCATAACACATCAAGGAAATTGAGGAACAACGCTTCTCGGCACACAGAGCTAAGATCGCTATGTACGCAAGTTTCCTTCGTTCGGAACGACTTAGTTACGTGCCTGTAAGTGAGATTTGCCGAAAATTTTCATAACACATCAAGGAAATTGAGGAACAACGCTTCTCGGCACACAGAGCTAAGATCGCTATGTACGCAAGTTTCCTTCGTTCGGAACGACTTAGTTACGTGCCTGTAAGTGAGATTTGCCGAAAATTTTCATAACACATCAAGGAAATTGAGGAACAACGCTTCTCGGCACACAGAGCTAAGATCGCTATGTACGCAAGTTTCCTTCGTTCGGAACGACTTAGTTACGTGCCTGTAAGTGAGATTTGCCGAAAATTTTCATAACACATCAAGGAAATTGAGGAACAACGCTTCTCGGCACACAGAGCTAAGATCGCTATGTACGCAAGTTTCCTTCGTTCGGAACGACTTAGTTACGTGCCTGTAAGTGAGATTTGCCGAAAATTTTCATAACACATCAAGGAAATTGAGGAACAACGCTTCTCGGCACACAGAGCTAAGATCGCTATGTACGCAAGTTTCCTTCGTTCGGAACGACTTAGTTACGTGCCTGTAAGTGAGATTTGCCGAAAATTTTCATAACACATCAAGGAAATTGAGGAACAACGCTTCTCGGCACACAGAGCTAAGATCGCTATGTACGCAAGTTTCCTTCGTTCGGAACGACTTAGTTACGTGCCTGTAAGTGAGATTTGCCGAAAATTTTCATAACACATCAAGGAAATTGAGGAACAACGCTTCTCGGCACACAGAGCTAAGATCGCTATGTACGCAAGTTTCCTTCGTTCGGAACGACTTAGTTACGTGCCTGTAAGTGAGATTTGCCGAAAATTTTCATAACACATCAAGGAAATTGAGGAACAACGCTTCTCGGCACACAGAGCTAAGATCGCTATGTACGCAAGTTTCCTTCGTTCGGAACGACTTAGTTACGTGCCTGTAAGTGAGATTTGCCGAAAATTTTCATAACACATCAAGGAAATTGAGGAACAACGCTTCTCGGCACACAGAGCTAAGATCGCTATGTACGCAAGTTTCCTTCGTTCGGAACGACTTAGTTACGTGCCTGTAAGTGAGATTTGCCGAAAATTTTCATAACACATCAAGGAAATTGAGGAACAACGCTTCTCGGCTCACAGAGCTAAGATCGCTATGTACGCAAGTTTCCTTCGTTCGGAACGACTTAGTTACGTGCCTGTAAGTGAGATTTGCCGAAAATTTTCATAACACATCAAGGAAATTGAGGAACAACGCTTCTCGGCTCACAGAGCTAAGATCGCTATGTACGCAAGTTTCCTTCGTTCGGAACGACTTAGTTACGTGCCTGTAAGTGAGATTTGCCGAAAATTTTCATAACACATCAAGGAAATTGAGGAACAACGCTTCTCGGCTCACAGAGCTAAGATCGCTATGTACGCAAGTTTCCTTCGTTCGGAACGACTTAGTTACGTGCCTGTAAGTGAGATTTGCCGAAAATTTTCATAACACATCAAGGAAATTGAGGAACAACGCTTCTCGGCTCACAGAGCTAAGATCGCTATGTACGCAAGTTTCCTTCGTTCGGAACGACTTAGTTACGTGCCTGTAAGTGAGATTTGCCGAAAATTTTCATAACACATCAAGGAAATTGAGGAACAACGCTTCTCGGCTCACAGAGCTAAGATCGCTATGTACGCAAGTTTCCTTCGTTCGGAACGACTTAGTTACGTGCCTGTAAGTGAGATTTGCCGAAAATTTTCATAACACATCAAGGAAATTGAGGAACAACGCTTCTCGGCTCACAGAGCTAAGATCGCTATGTACGCAAGTTTCCTTCGTTCGGAACGACTTAGTTACGTGCCTGTAAGTGAGATTTGCCGAAAATTTTCATAACACATCAAGGAAATTGAGGAACAACGCTTCTCGGCTCACAGAGCTAAGATCGCTATGTACGCAAGTTTCCTTCGTTCGGAACGACTTAGTTACGTGCCTGTAAGTGAGATTTGCCGAAAATTTTCATAACACATCAAGGAAATTGAGGAACAACGCTTCTCGGCTCACAGAGCTAAGATCGCTATGTACGCAAGTTTCCTTCGTTCGGAACGACTTAGTTACGTGCCTGTAAGTGAGATTTGCCGAAAATTTTCATAACACATCAAGGAAATTGAGGAACAACGCTTCTCGGCTCACAGAGCTAAGATCGCTATGTACGCAAGTTTCCTTCGTTCGGAACGACTTAGTTACGTGCCTGTAAGTGAGATTTGCCGAAAATTTTCATAACACATCAAGGAAATTGAGGAACAACGCTTCTCGGCACACAGAGCTAAGATCGCTATGTACGCAAGTTTCCTTCGTTCGGAACGACTTAGTTACGTGCCTGTAAGTGAGATTTGCCGAAAATTTTCATAACACATCAAGGAAATTGAGGAACAACGCTTCTCGGCTCACAGAGCTAAGATCGCTATGTACGCAAGTTTCCTTCGTTCGGAACGACTTAGTTACGTGCCTGTAAGTGAGATTTGCCGAAAATTTTCATAACACATCAAGGAAATTGAGGAACAACGCTTCTCGGCACACAGAGCTAAGATCGCTATGTACGCAAGTTTCCTTCGTTCGGAACGACTTAGTTACGTGCCTGTAAGTGAGATTTGCCGAAAATTTTCATAACACATCAAGGAAATTGAGGAACAACGCTTCTCGGCTCACAGAGCTAAGATCGCTATGTACGCAAGTTTCCTTCGTTCGGAACGACTTAGTTACGTGCCTGTAAGTGAGATTTGCCGAAAATTTTCATAACACATCAAGGAAATTGAGGAACAACGCTTCTCGGCTCACAGAGCTAAGATCGCTATGTACGCAAGTTTCCTTCGTTCGGAACGACTTAGTTACGTGCCTGTAAGTGAGATTTGCCGAAAATTTTCATAACACATCAAGGAAATTGAGGAACAACGCTTCTCGGCTCACAGAGCTAAGATCGCTATGTACGCAAGTTTCCTTCGTTCGGAACGACTTAGTTACGTGCCTGTAAGTGAGATTTGCCGAAAATTTTCATAACACATCAAGGAAATTGAGGAACAACGCTTCTCGGCTCACAGAGCTAAGATCGCTATGTACGCAAGTTTCCTTCGTTCGGAACGACTTAGTTACGTGCCTGTAAGTGAGATTTGCCGAAAATTTTCATAACACATCAAGGAAATTGAGGAACAACGCTTCTCGGCTCACAGAGCTAAGATCGCTATGTACGCAAGTTTCCTTCGTTCGGAACGACTTAGTTACGTGCCTGTAAGTGAGATTTGCCGAAAATTTTCATAACACATCAAGGAAATTGAGGAACAACGCTTCTCGGCTCACAGAGCTAAGATCGCTATGTACGCAAGTTTCCTTCGTTCGGAACGACTTAGTTACGTGCCTGTAAGTGAGATTTGCCGAAAATTTTCATAACACATCAAGGAAATTGAGGAACAACGCTTCTCGGCTCACAGAGCTAAGATCGCTATGTACGCAAGTTTCCTTCGTTCGGAACGACTTAGTTACGTGCCTGTAAGTGAGATTTGCCGAAAATTTTCATAACACATCAAGGAAATTGAGGAACAACGCTTCTCGGCTCACAGAGCTAAGATCGCTATGTACGCAAGTTTCCTTCGTTCGGAACGACTTAGTTACGTGCCTGTAAGTGAGATTTGCCGAAAATTTTCATAACACATCAAGGAAATTGAGGAACAACGCTTCTCGGCTCACAGAGCTAAGATCGCTATGTACGCAAGTTTCCTTCGTTCGGAACGACTTAGTTACGTGCCTGTAAGTGAGATTTGCCGAAAATTTTCATAACACATCAAGGAAATTGAGGAACAACGCTTCTCGGCTCACAGAGCTAAGATCGCTATGTACGCAAGTTTCCTTCGTTCGGAACGACTTAGTTACGTGCCTGTAAGTGAGATTTGCCGAAAATTTTCATAACACATCAAGGAAATTGAGGAACAACGCTTCTCGGCTCACAGAGCTAAGATCGCTATGTACGCAAGTTTCCTTCGTTCGGAACGACTTAGTTACGTGCCTGTAAGTGAGATTTGCCGAAAATTTTCATAACACATCAAGGAAATTGAGGAACAACGCTTCTCGGCTCACAGAGCTAAGATCGCTATGTACGCAAGTTTCCTTCGTTCGGAACGACTTAGTTACGTGCCTGTAAGTGAGATTTGCCGAAAATTTTCATAACACATCAAGGAAATTGAGGAACAACGCTTCTCGGCTCACAGAGCTAAGATCGCTATGTACGCAAGTTTCCTTCGTTCGGAACGACTTAGTTACGTGCCTGTAAGTGAGATTTGCCGAAAATTTTCATAACACATCAAGGAAATTGAGGAACAACGCTTCTCGGCTCACAGAGCTAAGATCGCTATGTACGCAAGTTTCCTTCGTTCGGAACGACTTAGTTACGTGCCTGTAAGTGAGATTTGCCGAAAATTTTCATAACACATCAAGGAAATTGAGGAACAACGCTTCTCGGCTCACAGAGCTAAGATCGCTATGTACGCAAGTTTCCTTCGTTCGGAACGACTTAGTTACGTGCCTGTAAGTGAGATTTGCCGAAAATTTTCATAACACATCAAGGAAATTGAGGAACAACGCTTCTCGGCTCACAGAGCTAAGATCGCTATGTACGCAAGTTTCCTTCGTTCGGAACGACTTAGTTACGTGCCTGTAAGTGAGATTTGCCGAAAATTTTCATAACACATCAAGGAAATTGAGGAACAACGCTTCTCGGCTCACAGAGCTAAGATCGCTATGTACGCAAGTTTCCTTCGTTCGGAACGACTTAGTTACGTGCCTGTAAGTGAGATTTGCCGAAAATTTTCATAACACATCAAGGAAATTGAGGAACAACGCTTCTCGGCTCACAGAGCTAAGATCGCTATGTACGCAAGTTTCCTTCGTTCGGAACGACTTAGTTACGTGCCTGTAAGTGAGATTTGCCGAAAATTTTCATAACACATCAAGGAAATTGAGGAACAACGCTTCTCGGCTCACAGAGCTAAGATCGCTATGTACGCAAGTTTCCTTCGTTCGGAACGACTTAGTTACGTGCCTGTAAGTGAGATTTGCCGAAAATTTTCATAACACATCAAGGAAATTGAGGAACAACGCTTCTCGGCTCACAGAGCTAAGATCGCTATGTACGCAAGTTTCCTTCGTTCGGAACGACTTAGTTACGTGCCTGTAAGTGAGATTTGCCGAAAATTTTCATAACACATCAAGGAAATTGAGGAACAACGCTTCTCGGCTCACAGAGCTAAGATCGCTATGTACGCAAGTTTCCTTCGTTCGGAACGACTTAGTTACGTGCCTGTAAGTGAGATTTGCCGAAAATTTTCATAACACATCAAGGAAATTGAGGAACAACGCTTCTCGGCTCACAGAGCTAAGATCGCTATGTACGCAAGTTTCCTTCGTTCGGAACGACTTAGTTACGTGCCTGTAAGTGAGATTTGCCGAAAATTTTCATAACACATCAAGGAAATTGAGGAACAACGCTTCTCGGCTCACAGAGCTAAGATCGCTATGTACGCAAGTTTCCTTCGTTCGGAACGACTTAGTTACGTGCCTGTAAGTGAGATTTGCCGAAAATTTTCATAACACATCAAGGAAATTGAGGAACAACGCTTCTCGGCTCACAGAGCTAAGATCGCTATGTACGCAAGTTTCCTTCGTTCGGAACGACTTAGTTACGTGCCTGTAAGTGAGATTTGCCGAAAATTTTCATAACACATCAAGGAAATTGAGGAACAACGCTTCTCGGCTCACAGAGATAAGATCGCTATGTACGCAAGTTTCCTTCGTTCGGAACGACTTAGTTACGTGCCTGTAAGTGAGATTTGCCGAAAATTTTCATAACACATCAAGGAAATTGAGGAACAACGCTTCTCGGCTCACAGAGCTAAGATCGCTATGTACGCAAGTTTCCTTCGTTCGGAACGACTTAGTTACGTGCCTGTAAGTGAGATTTGCCGAAAATTTTCATAACACATCAAGGAAATTGAGGAACAACGCTTCTCGGCTCACAGAGCTAAGATCGCTATGTACGCAAGTTTCCTTCGTTCGGAACGACTTAGTTACGTGCCTGTAAGTGAGATTTGCCGAAAATTTTCATAACACATCAAGGAAATTGAGGAACAACGCTTCTCGGCTCACAGAGCTAAGATCGCTATGTACGCAAGTTTCCTTCGTTCGGAACGACTTAGTTACGTGCCTGTAAGTGAGATTTGCCGAAAATTTTCATAACACATCAAGGAAATTGAGGAACAACGCTTCTCGGCACACAGAGCTAAGATCGCTATGTACGCAAGTTTCCTTCGTTCGGAACGACTTAGTTACGTGCCTGTAAGTGAGATTTGCCGAAAATTTTCATAACACATCAAGGAAATTGAGGAACAACGCTTCTCGGCTCACAGAGCTAAGATCGCTATGTACGCAAGTTTCCTTCGTTCGGAACGACTTAGTTACGTGCCTGTAAGTGAGATTTGCCGAAAATTTTCATAACACATCAAGGAAATTGAGGAACAACGCTTCTCGGCTCACAGAGCTAAGATCGCTATGTACGCAAGTTTCCTTCGTTCGGAACGACTTAGTTACGTGCCTGTAAGTGAGATTTGCCGAAAATTTTCATAACACATCAAGGAAATTGAGGAACAACGCTTCTCGGCTCACAGAGCTAAGATCGCTATGTACGCAAGTTTCCTTCGTTCGGAACGACTTAGTTACGTGCCTGTAAGTGAGATTTGCCGAAAATTTTCATAACACATCAAGGAAATTGAGGAACAACGCTTCTCGGCTCACAGAGCTAAGATCGCTATGTACGCAAGTTTCCTTCGTTCGGAACGACTTAGTTACGTGCCTGTAAGTGAGATTTGCCGAAAATTTTCATAACACATCAAGGAAATTGAGGAACAACGCTTCTCGGCTCACAGAGCTAAGATCGCTATGTACGCAAGTTTCCTTCGTTCGGAACGACTTAGTTACGTGCCTGTAAGTGAGATTTGCCGAAAATTTTCATAACACATCAAGGAAATTGAGGAACAACGCTTCTCGGCTCACAGAGCTAAGATCGCTATGTACGCAAGTTTCCTTCGTTCGGAACGACTTAGTTACGTGCCTGTAAGTGAGATTTGCCGAAAATTTTCATAACACATCAAGGAAATTGAGGAACAACGCTTCTCGGCTCACAGAGCTAAGATCGCTATGTACGCAAGTTTCCTTCGTTCGGAACGACTTAGTTACGTGCCTGTAAGTGAGATTTGCCGAAAATTTTCATAACACATCAAGGAAATTGAGGAACAACGCTTCTCGGCTCACAGAGCTAAGATCGCTATGTACGCAAGTTTCCTTCGTTCGGAACGACTTAGTTACGTGCCTGTAAGTGAGATTTGCCGAAAATTTTCATAACACATCAAGGAAATTGAGGAACAACGCTTCTCGGCTCACAGAGCTAAGATCGCTATGTACGCAAGTTTCCTTCGTTCGGAACGACTTAGTTACGTGCCTGTAAGTGAGATTTGCCGAAAATTTTCATAACACATCAAGGAAATTGAGGAACAACGCTTCTCGGCTCACAGAGCTAAGATCGCTATGTACGCAAGTTTCCTTCGTTCGGAACGACTTAGTTACGTGCCTGTAAGTGAGATTTGCCGAAAATTTTCATAACACATCAAGGAAATTGAGGAACAACGCTTCTCGGCTCACAGAGATAAGATCGCTATGTACGCAAGTTTCCTTCGTTCGGAACGACTTAGTTACGTGCCTGTAAGTGAGATTTGCCGAAAATTTTCATAACACATCAAGGAAATTGAGGAACAACGCTTCTCGGCTCACAGAGCTAAGATCGCTATGTACGCAAGTTTCCTTCGTTCGGAACGACTTAGTTACGTGCCTGTAAGTGAGATTTGCCGAAAATTTTCATAACACATCAAGGAAATTGAGGAACAACGCTTCTCGGCTCACAGAGCTAAGATCGCTATGTACGCAAGTTTCCTTCGTTCGGAACGACTTAGTTACGTGCCTGTAAGTGAGATTTGCCGAAAATTTTCATAACACATCAAGGAAATTGAGGAACAACGCTTCTCGGCTCACAGAGCTAAGATCGCTATGTACGCAAGTTTCCTTCGTTCGGAACGACTTAGTTACGTGCCTGTAAGTGAGATTTGCCGAAAATTTTCATAACACATCAAGGAAATTGAGGAACAACGCTTCTCGGCTCACAGAGCTAAGATCGCTATGTACGCAAGTTTCCTTCGTTCGGAACGACTTAGTTACGTGCCTGTAAGTGAGATTTGCCGAAAATTTTCATAACACATCAAGGAAATTGAGGAACAACGCTTCTCGGCTCACAGAGATAAGATCGCTATGTACGCAAGTTTCCTTCGTTCGGAACGACTTAGTTACGTGCCTGTAAGTGAGATTTGCCGAAAATTTTCATAACACATCAAGGAAATTGAGGAACAACGCTTCTCGGCTCACAGAGCTAAGATCGCTATGTACGCAAGTTTCCTTCGTTCGGAACGACTTAGTTACGTGCCTGTAAGTGAGATTTGCCGAAAATTTTCATAACACATCAAGGAAATTGAGGAACAACGCTTCTCGGCTCACAGAGATAAGATCGCTATGTACGCAAGTTTCCTTCGTTCGGAACGACTTAGTTACGTGCCTGTAAGTGAGATTTGCCGAAAATTTTCATAACACATCAAGGAAATTGAGGAACAACGCTTCTCGGCTCACAGAGCTAAGATCGCTATGTACGCAAGTTTCCTTCGTTCGGAACGACTTAGTTACGTGCCTGTAAGTGAGATTTGCCGAAAATTTTCATAACACATCAAGGAAATTGAGGAACAACGCTTCTCGGCTCACAGAGCTAAGATCGCTATGTACGCAAGTTTCCTTCGTTCGGAACGACTTAGTTACGTGCCTGTAAGTGAGATTTGCCGAAAATTTTCATAACACATCAAGGAAATTGAGGAACAACGCTTCTCGGCTCACAGAGATAAGATCGCTATGTACGCAAGTTTCCTTCGTTCGGAACGACTTAGTTACGTGCCTGTAAGTGAGATTTGCCGAAAATTTTCATAACACATCAAGGAAATTGAGGAACAACGCTTCTCGGCTCACAGAGCTAAGATCGCTATGTACGCAAGTTTCCTTCGTTCGGAACGACTTAGTTACGTGCCTGTAAGTGAGATTTGCCGAAAATTTTCATAACACATCAAGGAAATTGAGGAACAACGCTTCTCGGCTCACAGAGCTAAGATCGCTATGTACGCAAGTTTCCTTCGTTCGGAACGACTTAGTTACGTGCCTGTAAGTGAGATTTGCCGAAAATTTTCATAACACATCAAGGAAATTGAGGAACAACGCTTCTCGGCTCACAGAGCTAAGATCGCTATGTACGCAAGTTTCCTTCGTTCGGAACGACTTAGTTACGTACCTGTAAGTGAGATTT
>JAXRKO010000966.1:0-24384 GCA_037039905.1 Formica aserva
CCTGTGAGCCGAGAAGCGTTGTTCCTCAATTTCCTTGATGTGTTATGAAAATTTTCGGCAAATCTCACTTACAGGCACGTAACTAAGTCGTTCCGAACGAAGGAAACTTGCGTACATAGCGATCTTATCTCTGTGAGCCGAGAAGCGTTGTTCCTCAATTTCCTTGATGTGTTATGAAAATTTTCGGCAAATCTCACTTACAGGCACGTAACTAAGTCGTTCCGAACGAAGGAAACTTGCGTACATAGCGATCTTAGCTCTGTGAGCCGAGAAGCGTTGTTCCTCAATTTCCTTGATGTGTTATGAAAATTTTCGGCAAATCTCACTTACAGGCACGTAACTAAGTCGTTCCGAACGAAGGAAACTTGCGTACATAGCGATCTTATCTCTGTGAGCCGAGAAGCGTTGTTCCTCAATTTCCTTGATGTGTTATGAAAATTTTCGGCAAATCTCACTTACAGGCACGTAACTAAGTCGTTCCGAACGAAGGAAACTTGCGTACATAGCGATCTTATCTCTGTGAGCCGAGAAGCGTTGTTCCTCAATTTCCTTGATGTGTTATGAAAATTTTCGGCAAATCTCACTTACAGGCACGTAACTAAGTCGTTCCGAACGAAGGAAACTTGCGTACATAGCGATCTTATCTCTGTGAGCCGAGAAGCGTTGTTCCTCAATTTCCTTGATGTGTTATGAAAATTTTCGGCAAATCTCACTTACAGGCACGTAACTAAGTCGTTCCGAACGAAGGAAACTTGCGTACATAGCGATCTTAGCTCTGTGAGCCGAGAAGCGTTGTTCCTCAATTTCCTTGATGTGTTATGAAAATTTTCGGCAAATCTCACTTACAGGCACGTAACTAAGTCGTTCCGAACGAAGGAAACTTGCGTACATAGCGATCTTAGCTCTGTGAGCCGAGAAGCGTTGTTCCTCAATTTCCTTGATGTGTTATGAAAATTTTCGGCAAATCTCACTTACAGGCACGTAACTAAGTCGTTCCGAACGAAGGAAACTTGCGTACATAGCGATCTTATCTCTGTGAGCCGAGAAGCGTTGTTCCTCAATTTCCTTGATGTGTTATGAAAATTTTCGGCAAATCTCACTTACAGGCACGTAACTAAGTCGTTCCGAACGAAGGAAACTTGCGTACATAGCGATCTTATCTCTGTGAGCCGAGAAGCGTTGTTCCTCAATTTCCTTGATGTGTTATGAAAATTTTCGGCAAATCTCACTTACAGGCACGTAACTAAGTCGTTCCGAACGAAGGAAACTTGCGTACATAGCGATCTTATCTCTGTGAGCCGAGAAGCGTTGTTCCTCAATTTCCTTGATGTGTTATGAAAATTTTCGGCAAATCTCACTTACAGGCACGTAACTAAGTCGTTCCGAACGAAGGAAACTTGCGTACATAGCGATCTTATCTCTGTGAGCCGAGAAGCGTTGTTCCTCAATTTCCTTGATGTGTTATGAAAATTTTCGGCAAATCTCACTTACAGGCACGTAACTAAGTCGTTCCGAACGAAGGAAACTTGCGTACATAGCGATCTTAGCTCTGTGAGCCGAGAAGCGTTGTTCCTCAATTTCCTTGATGTGTTATGAAAATTTTCGGCAAATCTCACTTACAGGCACGTAACTAAGTCGTTCCGAACGAAGGAAACTTGCGTACATAGCGATCTTATCTCTGTGAGCCGAGAAGCGTTGTTCCTCAATTTCCTTGATGTGTTATGAAAATTTTCGGCAAATCTCACTTACAGGCACGTAACTAAGTCGTTCCGAACGAAGGAAACTTGCGTACATAGCGATCTTATCTCTGTGAGCCGAGAAGCGTTGTTCCTCAATTTCCTTGATGTGTTATGAAAATTTTCGGCAAATCTCACTTACAGGCACGTAACTAAGTCGTTCCGAACGAAGGAAACTTGCGTACATAGCGATCTTATCTCTGTGAGCCGAGAAGCGTTGTTCCTCAATTTCCTTGATGTGTTATGAAAATTTTCGGCAAATCTCACTTACAGGCACGTAACTAAGTCGTTCCGAACGAAGGAAACTTGCGTACATAGCGATCTTATCTCTGTGAGCCGAGAAGCGTTGTTCCTCAATTTCCTTGATGTGTTATGAAAATTTTCGGCAAATCTCACTTACAGGCACGTAACTAAGTCGTTCCGAACGAAGGAAACTTGCGTACATAGCGATCTTATCTCTGTGAGCCGAGAAGCGTTGTTCCTCAATTTCCTTGATGTGTTATGAAAATTTTCGGCAAATCTCACTTACAGGCACGTAACTAAGTCGTTCCGAACGAAGGAAACTTGCGTACATAGCGATCTTAGCTCTGTGAGCCGAGAAGCGTTGTTCCTCAATTTCCTTGATGTGTTATGAAAATTTTCGGCAAATCTCACTTACAGGCACGTAACTAAGTCGTTCCGAACGAAGGAAACTTGCGTACATAGCGATCTTATCTCTGTGAGCCGAGAAGCGTTGTTCCTCAATTTCCTTGATGTGTTATGAAAATTTTCGGCAAATCTCACTTACAGGCACGTAACTAAGTCGTTCCGAACGAAGGAAACTTGCGTACATAGCGATCTTATCTCTGTGAGCCGAGAAGCGTTGTTCCTCAATTTCCTTGATGTGTTATGAAAATTTTCGGCAAATCTCACTTACAGGCACGTAACTAAGTCGTTCCGAACGAAGGAAACTTGCGTACATAGCGATCTTAGCTCTGTGAGCCGAGAAGCGTTGTTCCTCAATTTCCTTGATGTGTTATGAAAATTTTCGGCAAATCTCACTTACAGGCACGTAACTAAGTCGTTCCGAACGAAGGAAACTTGCGTACATAGCGATCTTAGCTCTGTGAGCCGAGAAGCGTTGTTCCTCAATTTCCTTGATGTGTTATGAAAATTTTCGGCAAATCTCACTTACAGGCACGTAACTAAGTCGTTCCGAACGAAGGAAACTTGCGTACATAGCGATCTTATCTCTGTGAGCCGAGAAGCGTTGTTCCTCAATTTCCTTGATGTGTTATGAAAATTTTCGGCAAATCTCACTTACAGGCACGTAACTAAGTCGTTCCGAACGAAGGAAACTTGCGTACATAGCGATCTTATCTCTGTGAGCCGAGAAGCGTTGTTCCTCAATTTCCTTGATGTGTTATGAAAATTTTCGGCAAATCTCACTTACAGGCACGTAACTAAGTCGTTCCGAACGAAGGAAACTTGCGTACATAGCGATCTTATCTCTGTGAGCCGAGAAGCGTTGTTCCTCAATTTCCTTGATGTGTTATGAAAATTTTCGGCAAATCTCACTTACAGGCACGTAACTAAGTCGTTCCGAACGAAGGAAACTTGCGTACATAGCGATCTTATCTCTGTGAGCCGAGAAGCGTTGTTCCTCAATTTCCTTGATGTGTTATGAAAATTTTCGGCAAATCTCACTTACAGGCACGTAACTAAGTCGTTCCGAACGAAGGAAACTTGCGTACATAGCGATCTTATCTCTGTGAGCCGAGAAGCGTTGTTCCTCAATTTCCTTGATGTGTTATGAAAATTTTCGGCAAATCTCACTTACAGGCACGTAACTAAGTCGTTCCGAACGAAGGAAACTTGCGTACATAGCGATCTTAGCTCTGTGAGCCGAGAAGCGTTGTTCCTCAATTTCCTTGATGTGTTATGAAAATTTTCGGCAAATCTCACTTACAGGCACGTAACTAAGTCGTTCCGAACGAAGGAAACTTGCGTACATAGCGATCTTATCTCTGTGAGCCGAGAAGCGTTGTTCCTCAATTTCCTTGATGTGTTATGAAAATTTTCGGCAAATCTCACTTACAGGCACGTAACTAAGTCGTTCCGAACGAAGGAAACTTGCGTACATAGCGATCTTATCTCTGTGAGCCGAGAAGCGTTGTTCCTCAATTTCCTTGATGTGTTATGAAAATTTTCGGCAAATCTCACTTACAGGCACGTAACTAAGTCGTTCCGAACGAAGGAAACTTGCGTACATAGCGATCTTATCTCTGTGAGCCGAGAAGCGTTGTTCCTCAATTTCCTTGATGTGTTATGAAAATTTTCGGCAAATCTCACTTACAGGCACGTAACTAAGTCGTTCCGAACGAAGGAAACTTGCGTACATAGCGATCTTATCTCTGTGAGCCGAGAAGCGTTGTTCCTCAATTTCCTTGATGTGTTATGAAAATTTTCGGCAAATCTCACTTACAGGCACGTAACTAAGTCGTTCCGAACGAAGGAAACTTGCGTACATAGCGATCTTATCTCTGTGAGCCGAGAAGCGTTGTTCCTCAATTTCCTTGATGTGTTATGAAAATTTTCGGCAAATCTCACTTACAGGCACGTAACTAAGTCGTTCCGAACGAAGGAAACTTGCGTACATAGCGATCTTATCTCTGTGAGCCGAGAAGCGTTGTTCCTCAATTTCCTTGATGTGTTATGAAAATTTTCGGCAAATCTCACTTACAGGCACGTAACTAAGTCGTTCCGAACGAAGGAAACTTGCGTACATAGCGATCTTAGCTCTGTGAGCCGAGAAGCGTTGTTCCTCAATTTCCTTGATGTGTTATGAAAATTTTCGGCAAATCTCACTTACAGGCACGTAACTAAGTCGTTCCGAACGAAGGAAACTTGCGTACATAGCGATCTTATCTCTGTGAGCCGAGAAGCGTTGTTCCTCAATTTCCTTGATGTGTTATGAAAATTTTCGGCAAATCTCACTTACAGGCACGTAACTAAGTCGTTCCGAACGAAGGAAACTTGCGTACATAGCGATCTTATCTCTGTGAGCCGAGAAGCGTTGTTCCTCAATTTCCTTGATGTGTTATGAAAATTTTCGGCAAATCTCACTTACAGGCACGTAACTAAGTCGTTCCGAACGAAGGAAACTTGCGTACATAGCGATCTTATCTCTGTGAGCCGAGAAGCGTTGTTCCTCAATTTCCTTGATGTGTTATGAAAATTTTCGGCAAATCTCACTTACAGGCACGTAACTAAGTCGTTCCGAACGAAGGAAACTTGCGTACATAGCGATCTTATCTCTGTGAGCCGAGAAGCGTTGTTCCTCAATTTCCTTGATGTGTTATGAAAATTTTCGGCAAATCTCACTTACAGGCACGTAACTAAGTCGTTCCGAACGAAGGAAACTTGCGTACATAGCGATCTTATCTCTGTGAGCCGAGAAGCGTTGTTCCTCAATTTCCTTGATGTGTTATGAAAATTTTCGGCAAATCTCACTTACAGGCACGTAACTAAGTCGTTCCGAACGAAGGAAACTTGCGTACATAGCGATCTTAGCTCTGTGAGCCGAGAAGCGTTGTTCCTCAATTTCCTTGATGTGTTATGAAAATTTTCGGCAAATCTCACTTACAGGCACGTAACTAAGTCGTTCCGAACGAAGGAAACTTGCGTACATAGCGATCTTATCTCTGTGAGCCGAGAAGCGTTGTTCCTCAATTTCCTTGATGTGTTATGAAAATTTTCGGCAAATCTCACTTACAGGCACGTAACTAAGTCGTTCCGAACGAAGGAAACTTGCGTACATAGCGATCTTAGCTCTGTGAGCCGAGAAGCGTTGTTCCTCAATTTCCTTGATGTGTTATGAAAATTTTCGGCAAATCTCACTTACAGGCACGTAACTAAGTCGTTCCGAACGAAGGAAACTTGCGTACATAGCGATCTTATCTCTGTGAGCCGAGAAGCGTTGTTCCTCAATTTCCTTGATGTGTTATGAAAATTTTCGGCAAATCTCACTTACAGGCACGTAACTAAGTCGTTCCGAACGAAGGAAACTTGCGTACATAGCGATCTTATCTCTGTGAGCCGAGAAGCGTTGTTCCTCAATTTCCTTGATGTGTTATGAAAATTTTCGGCAAATCTCACTTACAGGCACGTAACTAAGTCGTTCCGAACGAAGGAAACTTGCGTACATAGCGATCTTAGCTCTGTGAGCCGAGAAGCGTTGTTCCTCAATTTCCTTGATGTGTTATGAAAATTTTCGGCAAATCTCACTTACAGGCACGTAACTAAGTCGTTCCGAACGAAGGAAACTTGCGTACATAGCGATCTTATCTCTGTGAGCCGAGAAGCGTTGTTCCTCAATTTCCTTGATGTGTTATGAAAATTTTCGGCAAATCTCACTTACAGGCACGTAACTAAGTCGTTCCGAACGAAGGAAACTTGCGTACATAGCGATCTTAGCTCTGTGAGCCGAGAAGCGTTGTTCCTCAATTTCCTTGATGTGTTATGAAAATTTTCGGCAAATCTCACTTACAGGCACGTAACTAAGTCGTTCCGAACGAAGGAAACTTGCGTACATAGCGATCTTATCTCTGTGAGCCGAGAAGCGTTGTTCCTCAATTTCCTTGATGTGTTATGAAAATTTTCGGCAAATCTCACTTACAGGCACGTAACTAAGTCGTTCCGAACGAAGGAAACTTGCGTACATAGCGATCTTAGCTCTGTGAGCCGAGAAGCGTTGTTCCTCAATTTCCTTGATGTGTTATGAAAATTTTCGGCAAATCTCACTTACAGGCACGTAACTAAGTCGTTCCGAACGAAGGAAACTTGCGTACATAGCGATCTTATCTCTGTGAGCCGAGAAGCGTTGTTCCTCAATTTCCTTGATGTGTTATGAAAATTTTCGGCAAATCTCACTTACAGGCACGTAACTAAGTCGTTCCGAACGAAGGAAACTTGCGTACATAGCGATCTTAGCTCTGTGAGCCGAGAAGCGTTGTTCCTCAATTTCCTTGATGTGTTATGAAAATTTTCGGCAAATCTCACTTACAGGCACGTAACTAAGTCGTTCCGAACGAAGGAAACTTGCGTACATAGCGATCTTAGCTCTGTGAGCCGAGAAGCGTTGTTCCTCAATTTCCTTGATGTGTTATGAAAATTTTCGGCAAATCTCACTTACAGGCACGTAACTAAGTCGTTCCGAACGAAGGAAACTTGCGTACATAGCGATCTTAGCTCTGTGAGCCGAGAAGCGTTGTTCCTCAATTTCCTTGATGTGTTATGAAAATTTTCGGCAAATCTCACTTACAGGCACGTAACTAAGTCGTTCCGAACGAAGGAAACTTGCGTACATAGCGATCTTATCTCTGTGAGCCGAGAAGCGTTGTTCCTCAATTTCCTTGATGTGTTATGAAAATTTTCGGCAAATCTCACTTACAGGCACGTAACTAAGTCGTTCCGAACGAAGGAAACTTGCGTACATAGCGATCTTAGCTCTGTGAGCCGAGAAGCGTTGTTCCTCAATTTCCTTGATGTGTTATGAAAATTTTCGGCAAATCTCACTTACAGGCACGTAACTAAGTCGTTCCGAACGAAGGAAACTTGCGTACATAGCGATCTTATCTCTGTGAGCCGAGAAGCGTTGTTCCTCAATTTCCTTGATGTGTTATGAAAATTTTCGGCAAATCTCACTTACAGGCACGTAACTAAGTCGTTCCGAACGAAGGAAACTTGCGTACATAGCGATCTTATCTCTGTGAGCCGAGAAGCGTTGTTCCTCAATTTCCTTGATGTGTTATGAAAATTTTCGGCAAATCTCACTTACAGGCACGTAACTAAGTCGTTCCGAACGAAGGAAACTTGCGTACATAGCGATCTTATCTCTGTGAGCCGAGAAGCGTTGTTCCTCAATTTCCTTGATGTGTTATGAAAATTTTCGGCAAATCTCACTTACAGGCACGTAACTAAGTCGTTCCGAACGAAGGAAACTTGCGTACATAGCGATCTTAGCTCTGTGAGCCGAGAAGCGTTGTTCCTCAATTTCCTTGATGTGTTATGAAAATTTTCGGCAAATCTCACTTACAGGCACGTAACTAAGTCGTTCCGAACGAAGGAAACTTGCGTACATAGCGATCTTATCTCTGTGAGCCGAGAAGCGTTGTTCCTCAATTTCCTTGATGTGTTATGAAAATTTTCGGCAAATCTCACTTACAGGCACGTAACTAAGTCGTTCCGAACGAAGGAAACTTGCGTACATAGCGATCTTATCTCTGTGAGCCGAGAAGCGTTGTTCCTCAATTTCCTTGATGTGTTATGAAAATTTTCGGCAAATCTCACTTACAGGCACGTAACTAAGTCGTTCCGAACGAAGGAAACTTGCGTACATAGCGATCTTATCTCTGTGAGCCGAGAAGCGTTGTTCCTCAATTTCCTTGATGTGTTATGAAAATTTTCGGCAAATCTCACTTACAGGCACGTAACTAAGTCGTTCCGAACGAAGGAAACTTGCGTACATAGCGATCTTATCTCTGTGAGCCGAGAAGCGTTGTTCCTCAATTTCCTTGATGTGTTATGAAAATTTTCGGCAAATCTCACTTACAGGCACGTAACTAAGTCGTTCCGAACGAAGGAAACTTGCGTACATAGCGATCTTATCTCTGTGAGCCGAGAAGCGTTGTTCCTCAATTTCCTTGATGTGTTATGAAAATTTTCGGCAAATCTCACTTACAGGCACGTAACTAAGTCGTTCCGAACGAAGGAAACTTGCGTACATAGCGATCTTATCTCTGTGAGCCGAGAAGCGTTGTTCCTCAATTTCCTTGATGTGTTATGAAAATTTTCGGCAAATCTCACTTACAGGCACGTAACTAAGTCGTTCCGAACGAAGGAAACTTGCGTACATAGCGATCTTAGCTCTGTGAGCCGAGAAGCGTTGTTCCTCAATTTCCTTGATGTGTTATGAAAATTTTCGGCAAATCTCACTTACAGGCACGTAACTAAGTCGTTCCGAACGAAGGAAACTTGCGTACATAGCGATCTTATCTCTGTGAGCCGAGAAGCGTTGTTCCTCAATTTCCTTGATGTGTTATGAAAATTTTCGGCAAATCTCACTTACAGGCACGTAACTAAGTCGTTCCGAACGAAGGAAACTTGCGTACATAGCGATCTTATCTCTGTGAGCCGAGAAGCGTTGTTCCTCAATTTCCTTGATGTGTTATGAAAATTTTCGGCAAATCTCACTTACAGGCACGTAACTAAGTCGTTCCGAACGAAGGAAACTTGCGTACATAGCGATCTTATCTCTGTGAGCCGAGAAGCGTTGTTCCTCAATTTCCTTGATGTGTTATGAAAATTTTCGGCAAATCTCACTTACAGGCACGTAACTAAGTCGTTCCGAACGAAGGAAACTTGCGTACATAGCGATCTTATCTCTGTGAGCCGAGAAGCGTTGTTCCTCAATTTCCTTGATGTGTTATGAAAATTTTCGGCAAATCTCACTTACAGGCACGTAACTAAGTCGTTCCGAACGAAGGAAACTTGCGTACATAGCGATCTTATCTCTGTGAGCCGAGAAGCGTTGTTCCTCAATTTCCTTGATGTGTTATGAAAATTTTCGGCAAATCTCACTTACAGGCACGTAACTAAGTCGTTCCGAACGAAGGAAACTTGCGTACATAGCGATCTTATCTCTGTGAGCCGAGAAGCGTTGTTCCTCAATTTCCTTGATGTGTTATGAAAATTTTCGGCAAATCTCACTTACAGGCACGTAACTAAGTCGTTCCGAACGAAGGAAACTTGCGTACATAGCGATCTTATCTCTGTGAGCCGAGAAGCGTTGTTCCTCAATTTCCTTGATGTGTTATGAAAATTTTCGGCAAATCTCACTTACAGGCACGTAACTAAGTCGTTCCGAACGAAGGAAACTTGCGTACATAGCGATCTTATCTCTGTGAGCCGAGAAGCGTTGTTCCTCAATTTCCTTGATGTGTTATGAAAATTTTCGGCAAATCTCACTTACAGGCACGTAACTAAGTCGTTCCGAACGAAGGAAACTTGCGTACATAGCGATCTTATCTCTGTGAGCCGAGAAGCGTTGTTCCTCAATTTCCTTGATGTGTTATGAAAATTTTCGGCAAATCTCACTTACAGGCACGTAACTAAGTCGTTCCGAACGAAGGAAACTTGCGTACATAGCGATCTTATCTCTGTGAGCCGAGAAGCGTTGTTCCTCAATTTCCTTGATGTGTTATGAAAATTTTCGGCAAATCTCACTTACAGGCACGTAACTAAGTCGTTCCGAACGAAGGAAACTTGCGTACATAGCGATCTTATCTCTGTGAGCCGAGAAGCGTTGTTCCTCAATTTCCTTGATGTGTTATGAAAATTTTCGGCAAATCTCACTTACAGGCACGTAACTAAGTCGTTCCGAACGAAGGAAACTTGCGTACATAGCGATCTTATCTCTGTGAGCCGAGAAGCGTTGTTCCTCAATTTCCTTGATGTGTTATGAAAATTTTCGGCAAATCTCACTTACAGGCACGTAACTAAGTCGTTCCGAACGAAGGAAACTTGCGTACATAGCGATCTTATCTCTGTGAGCCGAGAAGCGTTGTTCCTCAATTTCCTTGATGTGTTATGAAAATTTTCGGCAAATCTCACTTACAGGCACGTAACTAAGTCGTTCCGAACGAAGGAAACTTGCGTACATAGCGATCTTATCTCTGTGAGCCGAGAAGCGTTGTTCCTCAATTTCCTTGATGTGTTATGAAAATTTTCGGCAAATCTCACTTACAGGCACGTAACTAAGTCGTTCCGAACGAAGGAAACTTGCGTACATAGCGATCTTATCTCTGTGAGCCGAGAAGCGTTGTTCCTCAATTTCCTTGATGTGTTATGAAAATTTTCGGCAAATCTCACTTACAGGCACGTAACTAAGTCGTTCCGAACGAAGGAAACTTGCGTACATAGCGATCTTATCTCTGTGAGCCGAGAAGCGTTGTTCCTCAATTTCCTTGATGTGTTATGAAAATTTTCGGCAAATCTCACTTACAGGCACGTAACTAAGTCGTTCCGAACGAAGGAAACTTGCGTACATAGCGATCTTATCTCTGTGAGCCGAGAAGCGTTGTTCCTCAATTTCCTTGATGTGTTATGAAAATTTTCGGCAAATCTCACTTACAGGCACGTAACTAAGTCGTTCCGAACGAAGGAAACTTGCGTACATAGCGATCTTATCTCTGTGAGCCGAGAAGCGTTGTTCCTCAATTTCCTTGATGTGTTATGAAAATTTTCGGCAAATCTCACTTACAGGCACGTAACTAAGTCGTTCCGAACGAAGGAAACTTGCGTACATAGCGATCTTATCTCTGTGAGCCGAGAAGCGTTGTTCCTCAATTTCCTTGATGTGTTATGAAAATTTTCGGCAAATCTCACTTACAGGCACGTAACTAAGTCGTTCCGAACGAAGGAAACTTGCGTACATAGCGATCTTATCTCTGTGAGCCGAGAAGCGTTGTTCCTCAATTTCCTTGATGTGTTATGAAAATTTTCGGCAAATCTCACTTACAGGCACGTAACTAAGTCGTTCCGAACGAAGGAAACTTGCGTACATAGCGATCTTATCTCTGTGAGCCGAGAAGCGTTGTTCCTCAATTTCCTTGATGTGTTATGAAAATTTTCGGCAAATCTCACTTACAGGCACGTAACTAAGTCGTTCCGAACGAAGGAAACTTGCGTACATAGCGATCTTATCTCTGTGAGCCGAGAAGCGTTGTTCCTCAATTTCCTTGATGTGTTATGAAAATTTTCGGCAAATCTCACTTACAGGCACGTAACTAAGTCGTTCCGAACGAAGGAAACTTGCGTACATAGCGATCTTATCTCTGTGAGCCGAGAAGCGTTGTTCCTCAATTTCCTTGATGTGTTATGAAAATTTTCGGCAAATCTCACTTACAGGCACGTAACTAAGTCGTTCCGAACGAAGGAAACTTGCGTACATAGCGATCTTATCTCTGTGAGCCGAGAAGCGTTGTTCCTCAATTTCCTTGATGTGTTATGAAAATTTTCGGCAAATCTCACTTACAGGCACGTAACTAAGTCGTTCCGAACGAAGGAAACTTGCGTACATAGCGATCTTATCTCTGTGAGCCGAGAAGCGTTGTTCCTCAATTTCCTTGATGTGTTATGAAAATTTTCGGCAAATCTCACTTACAGGCACGTAACTAAGTCGTTCCGAACGAAGGAAACTTGCGTACATAGCGATCTTATCTCTGTGAGCCGAGAAGCGTTGTTCCTCAATTTCCTTGATGTGTTATGAAAATTTTCGGCAAATCTCACTTACAGGCACGTAACTAAGTCGTTCCGAACGAAGGAAACTTGCGTACATAGCGATCTTATCTCTGTGAGCCGAGAAGCGTTGTTCCTCAATTTCCTTGATGTGTTATGAAAATTTTCGGCAAATCTCACTTACAGGCACGTAACTAAGTCGTTCCGAACGAAGGAAACTTGCGTACATAGCGATCTTATCTCTGTGAGCCGAGAAGCGTTGTTCCTCAATTTCCTTGATGTGTTATGAAAATTTTCGGCAAATCTCACTTACAGGCACGTAACTAAGTCGTTCCGAACGAAGGAAACTTGCGTACATAGCGATCTTATCTCTGTGAGCCGAGAAGCGTTGTTCCTCAATTTCCTTGATGTGTTATGAAAATTTTCGGCAAATCTCACTTACAGGCACGTAACTAAGTCGTTCCGAACGAAGGAAACTTGCGTACATAGCGATCTTATCTCTGTGAGCCGAGAAGCGTTGTTCCTCAATTTCCTTGATGTGTTATGAAAATTTTCGGCAAATCTCACTTACAGGCACGTAACTAAGTCGTTCCGAACGAAGGAAACTTGCGTACATAGCGATCTTATCTCTGTGAGCCGAGAAGCGTTGTTCCTCAATTTCCTTGATGTGTTATGAAAATTTTCGGCAAATCTCACTTACAGGCACGTAACTAAGTCGTTCCGAACGAAGGAAACTTGCGTACATAGCGATCTTATCTCTGTGAGCCGAGAAGCGTTGTTCCTCAATTTCCTTGATGTGTTATGAAAATTTTCGGCAAATCTCACTTACAGGCACGTAACTAAGTCGTTCCGAACGAAGGAAACTTGCGTACATAGCGATCTTATCTCTGTGAGCCGAGAAGCGTTGTTCCTCAATTTCCTTGATGTGTTATGAAAATTTTCGGCAAATCTCACTTACAGGCACGTAACTAAGTCGTTCCGAACGAAGGAAACTTGCGTACATAGCGATCTTATCTCTGTGAGCCGAGAAGCGTTGTTCCTCAATTTCCTTGATGTGTTATGAAAATTTTCGGCAAATCTCACTTACAGGCACGTAACTAAGTCGTTCCGAACGAAGGAAACTTGCGTACATAGCGATCTTATCTCTGTGAGCCGAGAAGCGTTGTTCCTCAATTTCCTTGATGTGTTATGAAAATTTTCGGCAAATCTCACTTACAGGCACGTAACTAAGTCGTTCCGAACGAAGGAAACTTGCGTACATAGCGATCTTATCTCTGTGAGCCGAGAAGCGTTGTTCCTCAATTTCCTTGATGTGTTATGAAAATTTTCGGCAAATCTCACTTACAGGCACGTAACTAAGTCGTTCCGAACGAAGGAAACTTGCGTACATAGCGATCTTATCTCTGTGAGCCGAGAAGCGTTGTTCCTCAATTTCCTTGATGTGTTATGAAAATTTTCGGCAAATCTCACTTACAGGCACGTAACTAAGTCGTTCCGAACGAAGGAAACTTGCGTACATAGCGATCTTATCTCTGTGAGCCGAGAAGCGTTGTTCCTCAATTTCCTTGATGTGTTATGAAAATTTTCGGCAAATCTCACTTACAGGCACGTAACTAAGTCGTTCCGAACGAAGGAAACTTGCGTACATAGCGATCTTATCTCTGTGAGCCGAGAAGCGTTGTTCCTCAATTTCCTTGATGTGTTATGAAAATTTTCGGCAAATCTCACTTACAGGCACGTAACTAAGTCGTTCCGAACGAAGGAAACTTGCGTACATAGCGATCTTATCTCTGTGAGCCGAGAAGCGTTGTTCCTCAATTTCCTTGATGTGTTATGAAAATTTTCGGCAAATCTCACTTACAGGCACGTAACTAAGTCGTTCCGAACGAAGGAAACTTGCGTACATAGCGATCTTATCTCTGTGAGCCGAGAAGCGTTGTTCCTCAATTTCCTTGATGTGTTATGAAAATTTTCGGCAAATCTCACTTACAGGCACGTAACTAAGTCGTTCCGAACGAAGGAAACTTGCGTACATAGCGATCTTATCTCTGTGAGCCGAGAAGCGTTGTTCCTCAATTTCCTTGATGTGTTATGAAAATTTTCGGCAAATCTCACTTACAGGCACGTAACTAAGTCGTTCCGAACGAAGGAAACTTGCGTACATAGCGATCTTATCTCTGTGAGCCGAGAAGCGTTGTTCCTCAATTTCCTTGATGTGTTATGAAAATTTTCGGCAAATCTCACTTACAGGCACGTAACTAAGTCGTTCCGAACGAAGGAAACTTGCGTACATAGCGATCTTATCTCTGTGAGCCGAGAAGCGTTGTTCCTCAATTTCCTTGATGTGTTATGAAAATTTTCGGCAAATCTCACTTACAGGCACGTAACTAAGTCGTTCCGAACGAAGGAAACTTGCGTACATAGCGATCTTATCTCTGTGAGCCGAGAAGCGTTGTTCCTCAATTTCCTTGATGTGTTATGAAAATTTTCGGCAAATCTCACTTACAGGCACGTAACTAAGTCGTTCCGAACGAAGGAAACTTGCGTACATAGCGATCTTATCTCTGTGAGCCGAGAAGCGTTGTTCCTCAATTTCCTTGATGTGTTATGAAAATTTTCGGCAAATCTCACTTACAGGCACGTAACTAAGTCGTTCCGAACGAAGGAAACTTGCGTACATAGCGATCTTATCTCTGTGAGCCGAGAAGCGTTGTTCCTCAATTTCCTTGATGTGTTATGAAAATTTTCGGCAAATCTCACTTACAGGCACGTAACTAAGTCGTTCCGAACGAAGGAAACTTGCGTACATAGCGATCTTATCTCTGTGAGCCGAGAAGCGTTGTTCCTCAATTTCCTTGATGTGTTATGAAAATTTTCGGCAAATCTCACTTACAGGCACGTAACTAAGTCGTTCCGAACGAAGGAAACTTGCGTACATAGCGATCTTATCTCTGTGAGCCGAGAAGCGTTGTTCCTCAATTTCCTTGATGTGTTATGAAAAGGACGGACACCGCTCGATGGCACACGCAGAATCGGACACGGAACAATCGGACACTGCACGAAGGGACACAGAATTATCGGCCACCGCACCATCGGACACCGCACATTCGGTCACGCAACTGCACGATCTGTTACTGCACGATTGGACACCGCACGATCGGACACTGCACGATTGGACCCCGCACGATTGGACACTGCACGATCGGACACAGTGGGTTCCGCCCCCCCTACGGGGTGGTTCCACTATCATAAAACTAGGCAAATAAGTTTGCGTTGAACCTCGCTTCGCGTGGAATGTTGTAAACTTATGTGGAACCTTACTCCGCATTAAAAAAAATATGTGTGTAGGCTGTATGTTCCGCGCCCCTTACAGGGGGGCAACACTATAAAAAAAACTAGACACATAGGTTTGCGTAGAACCTCGCTTCGCGTGGAAAGTTGTAAACCTATGTAGAACCTTATTACGCATTAAAAAGTATATGAGTGTGGGCAGTATGCTCCGCTCCCTTACGGGTGGGTTCCACTTCCGGAAGATATAACCTAACCCATACCTATTTCTGTTTAAAACGAAAATTTATGCTTCTGCTTGTGCCCTCTTTATGCATAATTACCGGTTTCCAATCGTACGTTGTCCGATCGTGCGGTGCCCAATCTTGCGGTGTCCAATAGTGCAGTGTCCAATATTGCGGTGTCCAATCGTGCAGTGTCCAATAATGCGGTGTCCAATCGTGCAGTGTCCGATCGTACGGTGTCCAATCGTGCAGTGTGCAATCGTGCAGTGTGCGTGGCCTATTGTGTGGTGTACAATCGTGCAGTGTCCAATCGTGCGGTTTCCTATCGTGCGGTGTCCGATCGTGCAGTGTCCGATAGTTCCGTGTCGCATACTACGTGTCCGATCGAGCGTGTCCGATTGTTCTGTGTCCGAGAAGCGTTGTTCCTCAATTTCCTTGATGTGTTATGAAAATTTTCGGCAAATCTCACTTACAGGCACGTAACTAAGTCGTTCCGAACGAAGGAAACTTGCGTACATAGCGATCTTATCTCTGTGAGCCGAGAAGCGTTGTTCCTCAATTTCCTTGATGTGTTATGAAAATTTTCGGCAAATCTCACTTACAGTCACGTAACTAAGTCGTTCCGAACGAAGGAAACTTGCGTACATAGCGATCTTATCTCTGTGAGCCGAGAAGCGTTGTTCCTCAATTTCCTTGATGTGTTATGAAAATTTTCGGCAAATCTCACTTACAGGCACGTAACTAAGTCGTTCCGAACGAAGGAAACTTGCGTACATAGCGATCTTATCTCTGTGAGCCGAGAAGCGTTGTTCCTCAATTTCCTTGATGTGTTATGAAAATTTTCGGCAAATCTCACTTACAGGCACGTAACTAAGTCGTTCCGAACGAAGGAAACTTGCGTACATAGCGATCTTAGCTCTGTGAGCCGAGAAGCGTTGTTCCTCAATTTCCTTGATGTGTTATGAAAATTTTCGGCAAATCTCACTTACAGGCACGTAACTAAGTCGTTCCGAACGAAGGAAACTTGCGTACATAGCGATCTTATCTCTGTGAGCCGAGAAGCGTTGTTCCTCAATTTCCTTGATGTGTTATGAAAATTTTCGGCAAATCTCACTTACAGGCACGTAACTAAGTCGTTCCGAACGAAGGAAACTTGCGTACATAGCGATCTTATCTCTGTGAGCCGAGAAGCGTTGTTCCTCAATTTCCTTGATGTGTTATGAAAATTTTCGGCAAATCTCACTTACAGGCACGTAACTAAGTCGTTCCGAACGAAGGAAACTTGCGTACATAGCGATCTTATCTCTGTGAGCCGAGAAGCGTTGTTCCTCAATTTCCTTGATGTGTTATGAAAATTTTCGGCAAATCTCACTTACAGGCACGTAACTAAGTCGTTCCGAACGAAGGAAACTTGCGTACATAGCGATCTTATCTCTGTGAGCCGAGAAGCGTTGTTCCTCAATTTCCTTGATGTGTTATGAAAATTTTCGGCAAATCTCACTTACAGGCACGTAACTAAGTCGTTCCGAACGAAGGAAACTTGCGTACATAGCGATCTTATCTCTGTGAGCCGAGAAGCGTTGTTCCTCAATTTCCTTGATGTGTTATGAAAATTTTCGGCAAATCTCACTTACAGGCACGTAACTAAGTCGTTCCGAACGAAGGAAACTTGCGTACATAGCGATCTTATCTCTGTGAGCCGAGAAGCGTTGTTCCTCAATTTCCTTGATGTGTTATGAAAATTTTCGGCAAATCTCACTTACAGGCACGTAACTAAGTCGTTCCGAACGAAGGAAACTTGCGTACATAGCGATCTTATCTCTGTGAGCCGAGAAGCGTTGTTCCTCAATTTCCTTGATGTGTTATGAAAATTTTCGGCAAATCTCACTTACAGGCACGTAACTAAGTCGTTCCGAACGAAGGAAACTTGCGTACATAGCGATCTTATCTCTGTGAGCCGAGAAGCGTTGTTCCTCAATTTCCTTGATGTGTTATGAAAATTTTCGGCAAATCTCACTTACAGGCACGTAACTAAGTCGTTCCGAACGAAGGAAACTTGCGTACATAGCGATCTTATCTCTGTGAGCCGAGAAGCGTTGTTCCTCAATTTCCTTGATGTGTTATGAAAATTTTCGGCAAATCTCACTTACAGGCACGTAACTAAGTCGTTCCGAACGAAGGAAACTTGCGTACATAGCGATCTTATCTCTGTGAGCCGAGAAGCGTTGTTCCTCAATTTCCTTGATGTGTTATGAAAATTTTCGGCAAATCTCACTTACAGGCACGTAACTAAGTCGTTCCGAACGAAGGAAACTTGCGTACATAGCGATCTTATCTCTGTGAGCCGAGAAGCGTTGTTCCTCAATTTCCTTGATGTGTTATGAAAATTTTCGGCAAATCTCACTTACAGGCACGTAACTAAGTCGTTCCGAACGAAGGAAACTTGCGTACATAGCGATCTTATCTCTGTGAGCCGAGAAGCGTTGTTCCTCAATTTCCTTGATGTGTTATGAAAATTTTCGGCAAATCTCACTTACAGGCACGTAACTAAGTCGTTCCGAACGAAGGAAACTTGCGTACATAGCGATCTTATCTCTGTGAGCCGAGAAGCGTTGTTCCTCAATTTCCTTGATGTGTTATGAAAATTTTCGGCAAATCTCACTTACAGGCACGTAACTAAGTCGTTCCGAACGAAGGAAACTTGCGTACATAGCGATCTTATCTCTGTGAGCCGAGAAGCGTTGTTCCTCAATTTCCTTGATGTGTTATGAAAATTTTCGGCAAATCTCACTTACAGGCACGTAACTAAGTCGTTCCGAACGAAGGAAACTTGCGTACATAGCGATCTTATCTCTGTGAGCCGAGAAGCGTTGTTCCTCAATTTCCTTGATGTGTTATGAAAATTTTCGGCAAATCTCACTTACAGGCACGTAACTAAGTCGTTCCGAACGAAGGAAACTTGCGTACATAGCGATCTTATCTCTGTGAGCCGAGAAGCGTTGTTCCTCAATTTCCTTGATGTGTTATGAAAATTTTCGGCAAATCTCACTTACAGGCACGTAACTAAGTCGTTCCGAACGAAGGAAACTTGCGTACATAGCGATCTTATCTCTGTGAGCCGAGAAGCGTTGTTCCTCAATTTCCTTGATGTGTTATGAAAATTTTCGGCAAATCTCACTTACAGGCACGTAACTAAGTCGTTCCGAACGAAGGAAACTTGCGTACATAGCGATCTTATCTCTGTGAGCCGAGAAGCGTTGTTCCTCAATTTCCTTGATGTGTTATGAAAATTTTCGGCAAATCTCACTTACAGGCACGTAACTAAGTCGTTCCGAACGAAGGAAACTTGCGTACATAGCGATCTTATCTCTGTGAGCCGAGAAGCGTTGTTCCTCAATTTCCTTGATGTGTTATGAAAATTTTCGGCAAATCTCACTTACAGGCACGTAACTAAGTCGTTCCGAACGAAGGAAACTTGCGTACATAGCGATCTTATCTCTGTGAGCCGAGAAGCGTTGTTCCTCAATTTCCTTGATGTGTTATGAAAATTTTCGGCAAATCTCACTTACAGGCACGTAACTAAGTCGTTCCGAACGAAGGAAACTTGCGTACATAGCGATCTTATCTCTGTGAGCCGAGAAGCGTTGTTCCTCAATTTCCTTGATGTGTTATGAAAATTTTCGGCAAATCTCACTTACAGGCACGTAACTAAGTCGTTCCGAACGAAGGAAACTTGCGTACATAGCGATCTTATCTCTGTGAGCCGAGAAGCGTTGTTCCTCAATTTCCTTGATGTGTTATGAAAATTTTCGGCAAATCTCACTTACAGGCACGTAACTAAGTCGTTCCGAACGAAGGAAACTTGCGTACATAGCGATCTTATCTCTGTGAGCCGAGAAGCGTTGTTCCTCAATTTCCTTGATGTGTTATGAAAATTTTCGGCAAATCTCACTTACAGGCACGTAACTAAGTCGTTCCGAACGAAGGAAACTTGCGTACATAGCGATCTTATCTCTGTGAGCCGAGAAGCGTTGTTCCTCAATTTCCTTGATGTGTTATGAAAATTTTCGGCAAATCTCACTTACAGGCACGTAACTAAGTCGTTCCGAACGAAGGAAACTTGCGTACATAGCGATCTTATCTCTGTGAGCCGAGAAGCGTTGTTCCTCAATTTCCTTGATGTGTTATGAAAATTTTCGGCAAATCTCACTTACAGGCACGTAACTAAGTCGTTCCGAACGAAGGAAACTTGCGTACATAGCGATCTTATCTCTGTGAGCCGAGAAGCGTTGTTCCTCAATTTCCTTGATGTGTTATGAAAATTTTCGGCAAATCTCACTTACAGGCACGTAACTAAGTCGTTCCGAACGAAGGAAACTTGCGTACATAGCGATCTTATCTCTGTGAGCCGAGAAGCGTTGTTCCTCAATTTCCTTGATGTGTTATGAAAATTTTCGGCAAATCTCACTTACAGGCACGTAACTAAGTCGTTCCGAACGAAGGAAACTTGCGTACATAGCGATCTTATCTCTGTGAGCCGAGAAGCGTTGTTCCTCAATTTCCTTGATGTGTTATGAAAATTTTCGGCAAATCTCACTTACAGGCACGTAACTAAGTCGTTCCGAACGAAGGAAACTTGCGTACATAGCGATCTTATCTCTGTGAGCCGAGAAGCGTTGTTCCTCAATTTCCTTGATGTGTTATGAAAATTTTCGGCAAATCTCACTTACAGGCACGTAACTAAGTCGTTCCGAACGAAGGAAACTTGCGTACATAGCGATCTTATCTCTGTGAGCCGAGAAGCGTTGTTCCTCAATTTCCTTGATGTGTTATGAAAATTTTCGGCAAATCTCACTTACAGGCACGTAACTAAGTCGTTCCGAACGAAGGAAACTTGCGTACATAGCGATCTTATCTCTGTGAGCCGAGAAGCGTTGTTCCTCAATTTCCTTGATGTGTTATGAAAATTTTCGGCAAATCTCACTTACAGGCACGTAACTAAGTCGTTCCGAACGAAGGAAACTTGCGTACATAGCGATCTTATCTCTGTGAGCCGAGAAGCGTTGTTCCTCAATTTCCTTGATGTGTTATGAAAATTTTCGGCAAATCTCACTTACAGGCACGTAACTAAGTCGTTCCGAACGAAGGAAACTTGCGTACATAGCGATCTTATCTCTGTGAGCCGAGAAGCGTTGTTCCTCAATTTCCTTGATGTGTTATGAAAATTTTCGGCAAATCTCACTTACAGGCACGTAACTAAGTCGTTCCGAACGAAGGAAACTTGCGTACATAGCGATCTTATCTCTGTGAGCCGAGAAGCGTTGTTCCTCAATTTCCTTGATGTGTTATGAAAATTTTCGGCAAATCTCACTTACAGGCACGTAACTAAGTCGTTCCGAACGAAGGAAACTTGCGTACATAGCGATCTTATCTCTGTGAGCCGAGAAGCGTTGTTCCTCAATTTCCTTGATGTGTTATGAAAATTTTCGGCAAATCTCACTTACAGGCACGTAACTAAGTCGTTCCGAACGAAGGAAACTTGCGTACATAGCGATCTTATCTCTGTGAGCCGAGAAGCGTTGTTCCTCAATTTCCTTGATGTGTTATGAAAATTTTCGGCAAATCTCACTTACAGGCACGTAACTAAGTCGTTCCGAACGAAGGAAACTTGCGTACATAGCGATCTTATCTCTGTGAGCCGAGAAGCGTTGTTCCTCAATTTCCTTGATGTGTTATGAAAATTTTCGGCAAATCTCACTTACAGGCACGTAACTAAGTCGTTCCGAACGAAGGAAACTTGCGTACATAGCGATCTTATCTCTGTGAGCCGAGAAGCGTTGTTCCTCAATTTCCTTGATGTGTTATGAAAATTTTCGGCAAATCTCACTTACAGGCACGTAACTAAGTCGTTCCG
Source organism: Formica aserva (assembly GCA_037039905.1). Taxonomy (NCBI): domain Eukaryota; kingdom Metazoa; phylum Arthropoda; class Insecta; order Hymenoptera; family Formicidae; genus Formica; species Formica aserva. Next base: position 21,441 of record JAXRKO010000966.1, read on the forward strand.
AACGAAGGAAACTTGCGTACATAGCGATCTTATCTCTGTGAGCCGAGAAGCGTTGTTCCTCAATTTCCTTGATGTGTTATGAAAATTTTCGGCAAATCTCACTTACAGGCACGTAACTAAGTCGTTCCGAACGAAGGAAACTTGCGTACATAGCGATCTTATCTCTGTGAGCCGAGAAGCGTTGTTCCTCAATTTCCTTGATGTGTTATGAAAATTTTCGGCAAATCTCACTTACAGGCACGTAACTAAGTCGTTCCGAACGAAGGAAACTTGCGTACATAGCGATCTTATCTCTGTGAGCCGAGAAGCGTTGTTCCTCAATTTCCTTGATGTGTTATGAAAATTTTCGGCAAATCTCACTTACAGGCACGTAACTAAGTCGTTCCGAACGAAGGAAACTTGCGTACATAGCGATCTTATCTCTGTGAGCCGAGAAGCGTTGTTCCTCAATTTCCTTGATGTGTTATGAAAATTTTCGGCAAATCTCACTTACAGGCACGTAACTAAGTCGTTCCGAACGAAGGAAACTTGCGTACATAGCGATCTTATCTCTGTGAGCCGAGAAGCGTTGTTCCTCAATTTCCTTGATGTGTTATGAAAATTTTCGGCAAATCTCACTTACAGGCACGTAACTAAGTCGTTCCGAACGAAGGAAACTTGCGTACATAGCGATCTTATCTCTGTGAGCCGAGAAGCGTTGTTCCTCAATTTCCTTGATGTGTTATGAAAATTTTCGGCAAATCTCACTTACAGGCACGTAACTAAGTCGTTCCGAACGAAGGAAACTTGCGTACATAGCGATCTTATCTCTGTGAGCCGAGAAGCGTTGTTCCTCAATTTCCTTGATGTGTTATGAAAATTTTCGGCAAATCTCACTTACAGGCACGTAACTAAGTCGTTCCGAACGAAGGAAACTTGCGTACATAGCGATCTTATCTCTGTGAGCCGAGAAGCGTTGTTCCTCAATTTCCTTGATGTGTTATGAAAATTTTCGGCAAATCTCACTTACAGGCACGTAACTAAGTCGTTCCGAACGAAGGAAACTTGCGTACATAGCGATCTTATCTCTGTGAGCCGAGAAGCGTTGTTCCTCAATTTCCTTGATGTGTTATGAAAATTTTCGGCAAATCTCACTTACAGGCACGTAACTAAGTCGTTCCGAACGAAGGAAACTTGCGTACATAGCGATCTTATCTCTGTGAGCCGAGAAGCGTTGTTCCTCAATTTCCTTGATGTGTTATGAAAATTTTCGGCAAATCTCACTTACAGGCACGTAACTAAGTCGTTCCGAACGAAGGAAACTTGCGTACATAGCGATCTTATCTCTGTGAGCCGAGAAGCGTTGTTCCTCAATTTCCTTGATGTGTTATGAAAATTTTCGGCAAATCTCACTTACAGGCACGTAACTAAGTCGTTCCGAACGAAGGAAACTTGCGTACATAGCGATCTTATCTCTGTGAGCCGAGAAGCGTTGTTCCTCAATTTCCTTGATGTGTTATGAAAATTTTCGGCAAATCTCACTTACAGGCACGTAACTAAGTCGTTCCGAACGAAGGAAACTTGCGTACATAGCGATCTTATCTCTGTGAGCCGAGAAGCGTTGTTCCTCAATTTCCTTGATGTGTTATGAAAATTTTCGGCAAATCTCACTTACAGGAACGTAACTAAGTCGTTCCGAACGAAGGAAACTTGCGTACATAGCGATCTTATCTCTGTGAGCCGAGAAGCGTTGTTCCTCAATTTCCTTGATGTGTTATGAAAATTTTCGGCAAATCTCACTTACAAGCACGTAACTAAGTCGTTCCGAACGAAGGAAACTTGCGTACATAGCGATCTTATCTCTGTGAGCCGAGAAGCGTTGTTCCTCAATTTCCTTGATGTGTTATGAAAATTTTCGGCAAATCTCACTTACAGGCACGTAACTAAGTCGTTCCGAACGAAGGAAACTTGCGTACATAGCGATCTTATCTCTGTGAGCCGAGAAGCGTTGTTCCTCAATTTCCTTGATGTGTTATGAAAATTTTCGGCAAATCTCACTTACAGGCACGTAACTAAGTCGTTCCGAACGAAGGAAACTTGCGTACATAGCGATCTTATCTCTGTGAGCCGAGAAGCGTTGTTCCTCAATTTCCTTGATGTGTTATGAAAATTTTCGGCAAATCTCACTTACAGGCACGTAACTAAGTCGTTCCGAACGAAGGAAACTTGCGTACATAGCGATCTTATCTCTGTGAGCCGAGAAGCGTTGTTCCTCAATTTCCTTGATGTGTTATGAAAATTTTCGGCAAATCTCACTTACAGGCACGTAACTAAGTCGTTCCGAACGAAGGAAACTTGCGTACATAGCGATCTTATCTCTGTGAGCCGAGAAGCGTTGTTCCTCAATTTCCTTGATGTGTTATAAAAATTTTCGGCAAATCTCACTTACAGGCACGTAACTAAGTCGTTCCGAACGAAGGAAACTTGCGTACATAGCGATCTTATCTCTGTGAGCCGAGAAGCGTTGTTCCTTAATTTCCTTGATGTGTTATGAAAATTTTCGGCAAATCTCACTTACAGTCACGTAACTAAGTCGTTCCGAACGAAGGAAACTTGCGTACATAGCGATCTTATCTCTGTGAGCCGAGAAGCGTTGTTCCTCAATTTCCTTGATGTGTTATGAAAATTTTCGGCAAATCTCACTTACAGGCACGTAACTAAGTCGTTCCGAACGAAGGAAACTTGCGTACATAGCGATCTTATCTCTGTGAGCCGAGAAGCGTTGTTCCTCAATTTCCTTGATGTGTTATGAAAATTTTCGGCAAATCTCACTTACAGGCACGTAACTAAGTCGTTCCGAACGAAGGAAACTTGCGTACATAGCGATCTTATCTCTGTGAGCCGAGAAGCGTTGTTCCTCAATTTCCTTGATGTGTTATGAAAATTTTCGGCAAATCTCACTTAC
>JAXRKO010000967.1:0-24382 GCA_037039905.1 Formica aserva
AATCTCGCTTACAGGCACGTAACTAAGTCGTTCCGAACGAAGGAAACTTGCGTACATAGCGATCTTAGCTCTGTGTGCCGAGAAGCGTTGTTCCTCAATTTCCTTGATGTGTTATGAAAACTTTCGGCAAATCTCACTTACAGGCACGTAACTAAGTCGTTCCGAACGAAGGAAACTTGCGTACATAGCGATCTTAGCTCTGTGTGCCGAGAAGCGTTGTTCCTCAATTTCCTTGATGTGTTATGAAAACTTTCGGTATATCTCACTTACAGGCACGTAACTAAGTCGTTCCGAACGAAGGAAACTTGCGTACATAGCGATCTTAGCTCTGTGTGCCGAGAAGCGTTGTTCCTCAATTTCCTTGATGTGTTATGAAAATTTTCGGCAAATCTCACTTACAGGCACGTAACTAAGTCGTTCCGAACGAAGGAAACTTGCGTACATAGCGATCTTAGCTCTGTGAGCCGAGAAGCGTTGTTCCTCAATTTCCTTGATGTGTTATGAAAATTTTCGGCAAATCTCACTTACAGGTACGTAACTAAGTCGTTCCGAACGAAGGAAACTTGCGTACATAGCGATCTTAGCTCTGTGTGCCGAGAAGCGTTGTTCCTCAATTTCCTTGATGTGTTATGAAAATTTTCGGCAAATCTCGCTTACAGGCACGTAACTAAGTCGTTCCGAACGAAGGAAACTTGCGTACATAGCGATCTTAGCTCTGTGTGCCGAGAAGCGTTGTTCCTCAATTTCCTTGATGTGTTATGAAAATTTTCGGCAAATCTCACTTACAGGCACGTAACTAAGTCGTTCCGAACGAAGGAAACTTGCGTACATAGCGATCTTAGCTCTGTGTGCCGAGAAGCGTTGTTCCTCAATTTCCTTGATGTGTTATGAAAATTTTCGGCAAATCTCACTTACAGGCACGTAACTAAGTCGTTCCGAACGAAGGAAACTTGCGTACATAGCGATCTTAGCTCTGTGTGCCGAGAAGCGTTGTTCCTCAATTTCCTTGATGTGTTATGAAAATTTTCGGCAAATCTCACTTACAGGCACGTAACTAAGTCGTTCCGAACGAAGGAAACTTGCGTACATAGCGATCTTAGCTCTGTGTGCCGAGAAGCGTTGTTCCTCAATTTCCTTGATGTGTTATGAAAATTTTCGGCAAATCTCACTTACAGGCACGTAACTAAGTCGTTCCGAACGAAGGAAACTTGCGTACATAGCGATCTTAGCTCTGTGTGCCGAGAAGCGTTGTTCCTCAATTTCCTTGATGTGTTATGAAAATTTTCGTAAATCTCACTTACAGGCACGTAACTAAGTCGTTCCGAACGAAGGAAACTTGCGTACATAGCGATCTTAGCTCTGTGTGCCGAGAAGCGTTGTTCCTCAATTTCCTTGATGTGTTATGAAAATTTTCGGCAAATCTCACTTACAGGCACGTAACTAAGTCGTTCCGAACGAAGGAAACTTGCGTACATAGCGATCTTAGCTCTGTGTGCCGAGAAGCGTTGTTCCTCAATTTCCTTGATGTGTTATGAAAATTTTCGGCAAATCTCACTTACAGGCACGTAACTAAGTCGTTCCGAACGAAGGAAACTTGCGTACATAGCGATCTTAGCTCTGTGTGCCGAGAAGCGTTGTTCCTCAATTTCCTTGATGTGTTATGAAAATTTTCGGCAAATCTCACTTACAGGCACGTAACTAAGTCGTTCCGAACGAAGGAAACTTGCGTACATAGCGATCTTAGCTCTGTGTGCCGAGAAGCGTTGTTCCTCAATTTCCTTGATGTGTTATGAAAATTTTCGGCAAATCTCACTTACAGGCACGTAACTAAGTCGTTCCGAACGAAGGAAACTTGCGTACATAGCGATCTTAGCTCTGTGTGCCGAGAAGCGTTGTTCCTCAATTTCCTTGATGTGTTATGAAAATTTTCGGCAAATCTCGCTTACAGGCACGTAACTAAGTCGTTCCGAACGAAGGAAACTTGCGTACATAGCGATCTTAGCTCTGTGTGCCGAGAAGCGTTGTTCCTCAATTTCCTTGATGTGTTATGAAAACTTTCGGCAAATCTCACTTACAGGCACGTAACTAAGTCGTTCCGAACGAAGGAAACTTGCGTACATAGCGATCTTAGCTCTGTGTGCCGAGAAGCGTTGTTCCTCAATTTCCTTGATGTGTTATGAAAATTTTCGGCAAATCTCACTTACAGGCACGTAACTAAGTCGTTCCGAACGAAGGAAACTTGCGTACATAGCGATCTTAGCTCTGTGTGCCGAGAAGCGTTGTTCCTCAATTTCCTTGATGTGTTATGAAAATTTTCGGCAAATCTCACTTACAGGCACGTAACTAAGTCGTTCCGAACGAAGGAAACTTGCGTACATAGCGATCTTAGCTCTGTGTGCCGAGAAGCGTTGTTCCTCAATTTCCTTGATGTGTTATGAAAATTTTCGGCAAATCTCACTTACAGGCACGTAACTAAGTCGTTCCGAACGAAGGAAACTTGCGTACATAGCGATCTTAGCTCTGTGTGCCGAGAAGCGTTGTTCCTCAATTTCCTTGATGTGTTATGAAAATTTTCGGCAAATCTCACTTACAGGCACGTAACTAAGTCGTTCCGAACGAAGGAAACTTGCGTACATAGCGATCTTAGCTCTGTGTGCCGAGAAGCGTTGTTCCTCAATTTCCTTGATGTGTTATGAAAATTTTCGGCAAATCTCGCTTACAGGCACGTAACTAAGTCGTTCCGAACGAAGGAAACTTGCGTACATAGCGATCTTAGCTCTGTGTGCCGAGAAGCGTTGTTCCTCAATTTCCTTGATGTGTTATGAAAACTTTCGGCAAATCTCACTTACAGGCACGTAACTAAGTCGTTCCGAACGAAGGAAACTTGCGTACATAGCGATCTTAGCTCTGTGTGCCGAGAAGCGTTGTTCCTCAATTTCCTTGATGTGTTATGAAAACTTTTGGTATATCTCACTTACAGGTACGTAACTAAGTCGTTCCGAACGAAGGAAACTTGCGTACATAGCGATCTTAGCTCTGTGTGCCGAGAAGCGTTGTTCCTCAATTTCCTTGATGTGTTATGAAAATTTTCGGCAAATCTCGCTTACAGGCACGTAACTAAGTCGTTCCGAACGAAGGAAACTTGCGTACATAGCGATCTTAGCTCTGTGAGCCGAGAAGCGTTGTTCCTCAATTTCCTTGATGTGTTATGAAAATTTTCGGCATATCTCACTTACAGGTACGTAACTAAGTCGTTCCGAACGAAGGAAACTTGCGTACATAGCGATCTTAGCTCTGTGTGCCGAGAAGCGTTGTTCCTCAATTTCCTTGATGTGTTATGAAAATTTTCGGCAAATCTCGCTTACAGGCACGTAACTAAGTCGTTCCGAACGAAGGAAACTTGCGTACATAGCGATCTTAGCTCTGTGTGCCGAGAAGCGTTGTTCCTCAATTTCCTTGATGTGTTATGAAAACTTTCGGTATATCTCACTTACAGGTACGTAACTAAGTCGTTCCGAACGAAGGAAACTTGCGTACATAGCGATCTTAGCTCTGTGTGCCGAGAAGCGTTGTTCCTCAATTTCCTTGATGTGTTATGAAAATTTTCGGCAAATCTCACTTACAGGCACGTAACTAAGTCGTTCCGAACGAAGGAAACTTGCGTACATAGCGATCTTAGCTCTGTGTGCCGAGAAGCGTTGTTCCTCAATTTCCTTGATGTGTTATGAAAACTTTCGGTATATCTCACTTACAGGTACGTAACTAAGTCGTTCCGAACGAAGGAAACTTGCGTACATAGCGATCTTAGCTCTGTGTGCCGAGAAGCGTTGTTCCTCAATTTCCTTGATGTGTTATGAAAATTTTCGGCAAATCTCGCTTACAGGCACGTAACTAAGTCGTTCCGAACGAAGGAAACTTGCGTACATAGCGATCTTAGCTCTGTGTGCCGAGAAGCGTTGTTCCTCAATTTCCTTGATGTGTTATGAAAATTTTCGGCAAATCTCACTTACAGGCACGTAACTAAGTCGTTCCGAACGAAGGAAACTTGCGTACATAGCGATCTTAGCTCTGTGAGCCGAGAAGCGTTGTTCCTCAATTTCCTTGATGTGTTATGAAAACTTTCGGTATATCTCACTTACAGGTACGTAACTAAGTCGTTCCGAACGAAGGAAACTTGCGTACATAGCGATCTTAGCTCTGTGAGCCGAGAAGCGTTGTTCCTCAATTTCCTTGATGTGTTATGAAAATTTTCGGTAAATCTCACTTACAGGTACGTAACTAAGTCGTTCCGAACGAAGGAAACTTGCGTACATAGCGATCTTAGCTCTGTGTGCCGAGAAGCGTTGTTCCTCAATTTCCTTGATGTGTTATGAAAATTTTCGGCAAATCTCACTTACAGGCACGTAACTAAGTCGTTCCGAACGAAGGAAACTTGCGTACATAGCGATCTTAGCTCTGTGTGCCGAGAAGCGTTGTTCCTCAATTTCCTTGATGTGTTATGAAAATTTTCGGCAAATCTCGCTTACAGGCACGTAACTAAGTCGTTCCGAACGAAGGAAACTTGCGTACATAGCGATCTTAGCTCTGTGAGCCGAGAAGCGTTGTTCCTCAATTTCCTTGATGTGTTATGAAAATTTTCGGCAAATCTCGCTTACAGGCACGTAACTAAGTCGTTCCGAACGAAGGAAACTTGCGTACATAGCGATCTTAGCTCTGTGTGCCGAGAAGCGTTGTTCCTCAATTTCCTTGATGTGTTATGAAAATTTTCGGCAAATCTCACTTACAGGCACGTAACTAAGTCGTTCCGAACGAAGGAAACTTGCGTACATAGCGATCTTAGCTCTGTGTGCCGAGAAGCGTTGTTCCTCAATTTCCTTGATGTGTTATGAAAATTTTCGGCAAATCTCACTTACAGGCACGTAACTAAGTCGTTCCGAACGAAGGAAACTTGCGTACATAGCGATCTTAGCTCTGTGTGCCGAGAAGCGTTGTTCCTCAATTTCCTTGATGTGTTATGAAAATTTTCGGCAAATCTCACTTACAGGCACGTAACTAAGTCGTTCCGAACGAAGGAAACTTGCGTACATAGCGATCTTAGCTCTGTGAGCCGAGAAGCGTTGTTCCTCAATTTCCTTGATGTGTTATGAAAATTTTCGGCAAATCTCACTTACAGGCACGTAACTAAGTCGTTCCGAACGAAGGAAACTTGCGTACATAGCGATCTTAGCTCTGTGAGCCGAGAAGCGTTGTTCCTCAATTTCCTTGATGTGTTATGAAAATTTTCGGCAAATCTCACTTACAGGCACGTAACTAAGTCGTTCCGAACGAAGGAAACTTGCGTACATAGCGATCTTAGCTCTGTGTGCCGAGAAGCGTTGTTCCTCAATTTCCTTGATGTGTTATGAAAATTTTCGGCAATCTCACTTACAGGCACGTAACTAAGTCGTTCCGAACGAAGGAAACTTGCGTACATAGCGATCTTAGCTCTGTGTGCCGAGAAGCGTTGTTCCTCAATTTCCTTGATGTGTTATGAAAATTTTCGGCAAATCTCGCTTACAGGCACGTAACTAAGTCGTTCCGAACGAAGGAAACTTGCGTACATAGCGATCTTAGCTCTGTAAGCCGAGAAGCGTTGTTCCTCAATTTCCTTGATGTGTTATGAAAACTTTCGGTATATCTCACTTACAGGTACGTAACTAAGTCGTTCCGAACGAAGGAAACTTGCGTACATAGCGATCTTAGCTCTGTGTGCCGAGAAGCGTTGTTCCTCAATTTCCTTGATGTGTTATGAAAATTTTCGGCAAATCTCGCTTACAGGCACGTAACTAAGTCGTTCCGAACGAAGGAAACTTGCGTACATAGCGATCTTAGCTCTGTGTGCCGAGAAGCGTTGTTCCTCAATTTCCTTGATGTGTTATGAAAATTTTCGGCAAATCTCGCTTACAGGCACGTAACTAAGTCGTTCCGAACGAAGGAAACTTGCGTACATAGCGATCTTAGCTCTGTGTGCCGAGAAGCGTTGTTCCTCAATTTCCTTGATGTGTTATGAAAACTTTCGGTATATCTCACTTACAGGCACGTAACTAAGTCGTTCCGAACGAAGGAAACTTGCGTACATAGCGATCTTAGCTCTGTGTGCCGAGAAGCGTTGTTCCTCAATTTCCTTGATGTGTTATGAAAATTTTCGGCAAATCTCGCTTACAGGCACGTAACTAAGTCGTTCCGAACGAAGGAAACTTGCGTACATAGCGATCTTAGCTCTGTGTGCCGAGAAGCGTTGTTCCTCAATTTCCTTGATGTGTTATGAAAATTTTCGGCAAATCTCACTTACAGGCACGTAACTAAGTCGTTCCGAACGAAGGAAACTTGCGTACATAGCGATCTTAGCTCTGTGAGCCGAGAAGCGTTGTTCCTCAATTTCCTTGATGTGTTATGAAAATTTTCGGCAAATCTCACTTACAGGTACGTAACTAAGTCGTTCCGAACGAAGGAAACTTGCGTACATAGCGATCTTAGCTCTGTGTGCCGAGAAGCGTTGTTCCTCAATTTCCTTGATGTGTTATGAAAATTTTCGGCAAATCTCACTTACAGGCACGTAACTAAGTCGTTCCGAACGAAGGAAACTTGCGTACATAGCGATCTTAGCTCTGTGTGCCGAGAAGCGTTGTTCCTCAATTTCCTTGATGTGTTATGAAAATTTTCGGCAAATCTCACTTACAGGCACGTAACTAAGTCGTTCCGAACGAAGGAAACTTGCGTACATAGCGATCTTAGCTCTGTGTGCCGAGAAGCGTTGTTCCTCAATTTCCTTGATGTGTTATGAAAATTTTCGGCAAATCTCGCTTACAGGCACGTAACTAAGTCGTTCCGAACGAAGGAAACTTGCGTACATAGCGATCTTAGCTCTGTGAGCCGAGAAGCGTTGTTCCTCAATTTCCTTGATGTGTTATGAAAACTTTCGGTATATCTCACTTACAGGCACGTAACTAAGTCGTTCCGAACGAAGGAAACTTGCGTACATAGCGATCTTAGCTCTGTGTGCCGAGAAGCGTTGTTCCTCAATTTCCTTGATGTGTTATGAAAATTTTCGGCAAATCTCACTTACAGGCACGTAACTAAGTCGTTCCGAACGAAGGAAACTTGCGTACATAGCGATCTTAGCTCTGTGTGCCGAGAAGCGTTGTTCCTCAATTTCCTTGATGTGTTATGAAAATTTTCGGCAAATCTCACTTACAGGCACGTAACTAAGTCGTTCCGAACGAAGGAAACTTGCGTACATAGCGATCTTAGCTCTGTGTGCCGAGAAGCGTTGTTCCTCAATTTCCTTGATGTGTTATGAAAATTTTCGGCAAATCTCGCTTACAGGCACGTAACTAAGTCGTTCCGAACGAAGGAAACTTGCGTACATAGCGATCTTAGCTCTGTGTGCCGAGAAGCGTTGTTCCTCAATTTCCTTGATGTGTTATGAAAACTTTCGGTATATCTCACTTACAGGCACGTAACTAAGTCGTTCCGAACGAAGGAAACTTGCGTACATAGCGATCTTAGCTCTGTGTGCCGAGAAGCGTTGTTCCTCAATTTCCTTGATGTGTTATGAAAATTTTCGGCAAATCTCACTTACAGGCACGTAACTAAGTCGTTCCGAACGAAGGAAACTTGCGTACATAGCGATCTTAGCTCTGTGTGCCGAGAAGCGTTGTTCCTCAATTTCCTTGATGTGTTATGAAAATTTTCGGCAAATCTCACTTACAGGCACGTAACTAAGTCGTTCCGAACGAAGGAAACTTGCGTACATAGCGATCTTAGCTCTGTGTGCCGAGAAGCGTTGTTCCTCAATTTCCTTGATGTGTTATGAAAATTTTCGGCAAATCTCACTTACAGGCACGTAACTAAGTCGTTCCGAACGAAGGAAACTTGCGTACATAGCGATCTTAGCTCTGTGTGCCGAGAAGCGTTGTTCCTCAATTTCCTTGATGTGTTATGAAAATTTTCGGCAAATCTCACTTACAGGCACGTAACTAAGTCGTTCCGAACGAAGGAAACTTGCGTACATAGCGATCTTAGCTCTGTGTGCCGAGAAGCGTTGTTCCTCAATTTCCTTGATGTGTTATGAAAATTTTCGGCAATCTCACTTACAGGCACGTAACTAAGTCGTTCCGAACGAAGGAAACTTGCGTACATAGCGATCTTAGCTCTGTGTGCCGAGAAGCGTTGTTCCTCAATTTCCTTGATGTGTTATGAAAATTTTCGGCAAATCTCGCTTACAGGCACGTAACTAAGTCGTTCCGAACGAAGGAAACTTGCGTACATAGCGATCTTAGCTCTGTAAGCCGAGAAGCGTTGTTCCTCAATTTTCTTGATGTGTTATGAAAACTTTCGGTATATCTCACTTACAGGCACGTAACTAAGTCGTTCCGAACGAAGGAAACTTGCGTACATAGCGATCTTAGTTCTGTGTGCCGAGAAGCGTTGTTCCTCAATTTCCTTGATGTGTTATGAAAACTTTCGGTAAATCTCACTTACAGGTACGTAACTAAGTCGTTCCGAACGAAGGAAACTTGCGTACATTCAATCTTAGCTTTGTAGCGAGAAGGTGATTCTAAATCAGGTAGTTCGTTGCAGAACTCGTCTATGGCTTTTAGGAATTCTGCTTCTGAACACTGCGAGGAAGATGGGGGTGAATTGTGCAAAAGGACGGTGGATAATGAAGAGAATGATCTCGGGGAAGAAGGCGGTTCGGGGGAATAAACTGGGGAGTAGCTGGGAGAAAAATAGTAAGGGGAAAGGGGGGAGGTTGTGACTGTGCTGGCTTGCGAGTTTGGGTGATGTGAGTCAGCCTTACTCCTAAATCTTTTTAATTTAACGATGAGAATCGCGAACGGTCGCGTCAACGCCTTCCGAGTCCTGCGATGGACTACGTTCATGGGTCGATATATATATATTTTTCCAGATCTGGTTCTCACTACGAAACCAGTGTAAATAATAATATTTCAGTCGCGTATGTACGTAATAATTGAATAGTTGAAGCTTACTTTTTGCTGTTGGTTCGATAATGATGAAAGTCTAGTCTCGTGGTGCGTTCGGACCTTCGGTTGATGAATGCAAATGGTGGTGAGACGCCGGTAGAAGACACTGGTTTTCCCAACGAACTCGCGAGTCACAACACGGAGCAAGAGTACTTGGGTTGAAAGTTGCAAAATGATAGAGAGCGATATGTTCGCGAGTTCTCTTTTTATAATTTCCTTTTTGGGGCGTATTCTAATTCTAAGAGTGGGAATCTTCCAAAACTTCGACGAATTGAATTTGCGCAGAAGTGGGAATTTTTCAATTTTAGCAAATTAAAAATGTGCCAGTGTCTTCGTTAGGCGGGGTGTTTCTCCTACTTTTTACGTTTTACTCGTAGTGATCGCCCATTGGTGAGTTCGATATTCCTTCAAAGATTCCTTGCACGTGTTCAGATTAGAAAAAGATCCTATTCTTCTATAATAATTTTATCGTTATTGGTGCAGCTGTGTTTATTGAATATTCGTTGGAAAATTTTATTATTATAGATGCAGCTGTGTTTGTTGGGTATTTCGTTAGAAAAATTTATATTACCTTGAGGAGACCGGCATATTTTTATCATCGATCTTTTACGTTGGTCTGTTTACTGAGCGGTTCGTTTGTCTCACCAATCGACGATCGTTGCCGACACTTCGCGGAAGGAAGGAATCGTGGAATCGCCAGGACGTAACACCCCCGGCCTTAGACAAATGTTGGGGGAACACCCAACATTTGCAGAAAAAGAAATGGATTCCTTCCTTTCGCGGATAACTAAAGTATTGTAAATTGCATGTAGTTTTGTGCATGCTTATTTGCTTATTAAGAAGGAGGAAAGAGAAGGCGACCACCAAAACCCCTTCCTTCTTTCCTTCGTCCTTCTTTTACATTTTTAGTTAATTATTATATTCTTATATATATAATCCTAATACAAAACTATCTTTTCTTATGCATGCCCATTTTATGGCATAAAAAAAAATGAAACTGTTATAGCGTTTACCTGACCAATATTGATAACTCTGGGTCTTTGGCTGGAGGTTTTATTGCCCCGTGAGAGAGATAGAATATTCTTTTCTTTCTTATTCCCATTTTTTTTTTCTGCTTATCGTTGTCCTCCGGACAACGCAGGTGCAGCTTGTCAGGAAGGCTCTCGATGTTTGGCTTGAATTCTCGTTTACTGTGAGTAATTAGCCATTGATTGGGATATCATATTCAATCCCATAGTAAAATGTCCAGGCTTATTTGCCCGGATGCTGAGTTGAAAATAGATTTGCTGATGGATATGCAATGCTGACTTGCCGATCGACAAATGCTGGAATAATTTTTTATGACATGTTATACATGCATGTATCTCTCTCTTTGGCTTGCTGATATTAGTTGACGTCCCCTTTTTGCGATCACTGGTCAGGTAATATTGTTCTAAAGTGTCAGAGAAGATAGTTTTGTTTTTGTTAGTTAGTTAATGTAAAAATAGAATACGGTGATATTATAAAATATGCATGATGGTAAAAATAAAGAAAAATAAAAAAAATAAAAAAAATTTCTCCCCTTTTTTTTTATAATGTAGGAAATTATTGTTACCGTAAATATATATATTTTTTCTTTTTTTTTTCAGCTAAAAGCATTTTTATTATTATTATTATTATTATTATTACTACAATAGTATACGTATATATGTAAATTATCATTATTATTAATACTATAGGATATATATATTTTTAATTTTATATATGTACTTTTGTGTAATTAGTCTATGTAGATAAAAATAAAAAAAAAAAAGGTGGTTAAATTAAAGGTTCCTCCTCATTTTGCAAGTGGGGAAATACGTCTACCGCAACGTCATCGATGAGTCGCGCGTGCCCCAGTTGGATTAATGAGTCCCGCAGGTTGTGGGCCCCCTCGGTATTCTCATTGTAGATCATCAGTTTTACCATGGCTTCTCTTTCACCCAGAGGATGGATAATCTGTATCCACCCCTCTTGGCGATCTCCGAGAATTTTGCACAGCAGTCGCGTTTTTTCGGGCCATTCCGTAGCTCTTCTTACTACGGGGCCCGTGTGCGCCAAGCCGCATTTGATGCTCTGCCATGGCAATTCCCGGAATCTGTCCTCCAGAAGGTATACTTGGCCCATCGGTTTCCAGACTGTCATGCCCCAGTCCCTCAGAGATATTTTCACCATGGACGTCGCTGTGTCTATTCTTATAATGAGACCGCGTTGCCAGATGTTTTTTATTTGAATGGCGCACGGTTCATCTTCCCTCAAGTCTTCGGGCCAACAGTGGAGGTAGTGACTTCGTCGGTCCATCCGGAAGTTAAGCTCTTCGATGAGCTCTACTAGGTCTCTCTGTCCGTTTTTCAGTTGGACCCAGAAGAGTAATGGGGACTCTACGCGAGTTATCCATACTTCCAATCGTCCGCGGGTTAACTCGTGGGTATTGATGTTCTGGATTTCCATTTTCTAAAAAATAGGTAAGACTAGTTTGATATAATTAGAATGGTTTTAAGAGGGGCCCACTGGTTTAGGTTGATGGAGAGGAAGAGAGAAGAAGACGTTTAGTGATTGAATATTTTCGTCTCTCCTTTTTTATTGTATATATATATTTTTTATTTTTTATTATTATTTTTTTTTTTATTACTATTATTATTATTATTATTAATGAACAGAAAAAAATAAAAATAAAAATTGATTTTTCTTTCTCTCTCTTTTTATTCTCTTATCTCTAACGTATAGGTAGAGTTTTCTTCCGGTCGTAGTAGAGGATATACTGCATTCATTTCCATGGCGCTATGAGTTTCTTGTTTAGTGAGGTTTATTGCTTTATTATCTTCCTGTGGTGCGCTTGGCGGTGGTGGTGGTGGTGGATTCGTCTGTGGTCTTTCGGGTCGCCTCCGTCTTCCCAGATGTAATAAAAGATTTGTAAGAGAATCCCAGATCGCTCCAAGTAAATATATTGACCATCCGTACACGGTATGTAAGGCATATCCATGCACAATTGTGTCTAATATTAACTTGGAAACTCTTGCAATTAGATATATGCCGAGTAGCCCAGCGCTGATATTACCGAAAAATAGGAACTTATTCCAGAATTTTTTCCAAGCGGAAGCGGCTATCTTTTCCATTGATGCTTCGTCCAGTAAATTGGAAATGGAGCCCCCCTGTAGAGAAGTGGATCTTCCCATCACACCTCTCGCTACGGTGTTGAGCACTGACGGTCGTTCGGCCGGAAACATTATATGGTCTCTGAGATCTTTTAATTCTCCTTCAGAATATATGCCACTAGTGGCGAGTGATCCAGGATTGATGTACTTCCAAGTAGGCCTGGTTAATGGTTTCATAATCGTTGGTGGTAAAGTATCTACCGGGTTAGGTATAAATTTGTACCATGAATCCCCTAAGAGGTACATAGCAGGTGCAAATGGATTGCATGTCGTCTGCGTTCCTTGTTGTAATAATATGTGAGTTTGAGGCGTTAAGAAATGTGTTCGATTTTCTCGGATTACCGGTAATTGGTCGTAACATTCCTTTGTTCTTGCGAGTTTTACATCCACTGGTACACATTTGATTATGTGAATTACTTCCCCTGCTAAAAGGGCCATATATCCAGGTCCCTTCATTAGGTGATATGCAAAAATGTCAGGTGCTTGAGTAGCTATGGCTAATGCATTATGCAACATTCGTTTTTCTAACTTACATTGGTGTAATAATAAGTTCCTGTAAAGTTCGTTTATCTGAGTGCGGACATGTTTCTCCACGTATACGAATTTAGAATTCATATAGGTAAAGATATCGAGATTTGAGATGCCGGATTGCTTTTTAAAGACAGTGGTACCGCGTACGGTCTCAAAAATTAATAATTTAGGATGTTCAGTTGTTATTAATGAATATCCACACGTATTGTATTTTCCTTTGCTAGTCAATGCAAATATTGTATCTTCTGTGGTTAAAGAGTAAACTGTTTGAGGATGATCTTTATCGTTATCAACTATTTTGTACGCGTATCCTTCGAATAATATACCAAAGTTATAGAGTTTGCATGTATCGGTAGGTACGGGATCCCAGTATGTATCTCCTCCCTCTACATCTGTACAATGTGTGGAGCCAAATTTACATGCTACGCCGGACCTGAGCTGCACTCGATTAGTGTTTATTTTTACATCTGCTACATAATCTTGTAGCGTAATTCTTACGCTTGCGAGTACGATTACATCTGTCCATGTTCCATAAGGATCGGAATACGCTCCTCCGATACACTCTCCGTCATTGTCTACGTTGCCGGCGAGTGTTATTGGACGTGTTGTGGTTTGATTTGATTTTAAGCCAGTTATATAAGTACTTCCCATTTGGTAAGTACCGTAATCGTGCATTCGCCTGCATATATCACGGGGTATTTCTTCTATATATGAATATTTTCCATTGAATACATCCATGGTGTGAGAGAACATTCCGCATTTCTTAATTAGTCGGTCGATTTCAACTTTACACTGTATTACTTTCACTGACTCGAACTCGTTAATTTGGAGTAATTGTATATATGCTTGTTCGCGTTTGACATTTTGTGGTGGTATATCACATTCTTCGATAGTTAATAAAGATAAGGCTGTTAGGTTTGCCGAAGGAGATCCGCAATCGTACCCTATTATTCCAAGAGTTTGATAAATTTTTATTAGCACTACCAGTATTGCAATTAGTCGCTTAATGTTGAGGTCCATCTGAAAGTTTACATAATTATTTCTTTGATAATTATTCTTTATCGGTAGGTTTAATATATGAAATTCGTAAGCGGTTCGGATGTACAATTCGGCTATTTTTCTTTATTCTAATTTTGACGTTATTTTTATTAAAAATCTCTAGAACTTCGTGAGGCCCAGTATATTGATCTCCGAATTTACCTGGTTTTGGACCTTTTAATAAAAATACTTGATCTCCCGGTTTAAAAGTTTGTGGGTTGATTTTTCTATCGTAATAATTTTTTGATTTAATTTTAGCTTGAATAACGTTATCGCGTGCATTTCCCTGAATTGCGTGAAGTTGAGTTACAAGATTTATTAAATATTCGTCATAATTTGCTAATTTATCCCCAGGAGGTAGAAGTTCGTTCGATGGAACACGTGCTATCTTTCCAAAAACCAGCTCATATGGAGTGTGCTTTGTTGCTTCATGTACGCTCGTATTATAATTAAACATGGCAAGGCTAATCCATCTATCCCATTGTTTTTGTTCATTCGCGTATTGTTTTAAATATTCGCCTAATGCGTGATGTGATCTTTCTAATGATCCGTTTGATTGAGGATGGAAGGCTGTTGTGCGAAATTTGCGAATTTTAAATAATTTTGCAATTTTCTTTATTAAATCGCTAAGAAAATTTCTGCCTTGATCTGTTAATATTGCTTTTGGTGCTCCAAGGACGCAAATAAATCGATCTACAAAAGCTTCTGCGATGGTTTCGGAAGTTTGATTCGGTAATGGTATTCCCATGCAAAATTTAGTTAGTTGATCTTGTAATGTTAGAATGTATTCGTTTCCCCTTTCAGTTTTAGGTAAAGGGCCTACAATATCCATGGCTACTTTATCAAAAGAAGATCCTGGTGTATCCGTGATTATCATTGGTTGTTTCG
This sequence comes from Formica aserva, assembly GCA_037039905.1. Classification (NCBI taxonomy): domain Eukaryota; kingdom Metazoa; phylum Arthropoda; class Insecta; order Hymenoptera; family Formicidae; genus Formica; species Formica aserva. Next base: position 14,657 of record JAXRKO010000967.1, read on the forward strand.
TTTTTACTCGTACAAGTTTTTTCAATTGACATTGTAAACATTGCTGTATATACCGTTGAACATCTGCTTTCAAGTTTTCCCAGTAATAATTATGTTTTATTCTATTATAAGTTTTTGTGACTCCCCGGTGTCCTCCCGTTGGTAAGCAATGCATTTCACTGATTATAACGGAACGTAAATCTTTCGGTGGATATTTAATTAGTCCGTGACAAATAATAACTTTAGTAGGGGCATCAGTGAATATTGATTGTATATGTGGTTTAACATCATTCCATGGGACATTATTAATAAACTCAGTTTTTGCAATACTAAATGTTTCTAATTTTAAATCTTCGGTTATTTTCCGTAAGTCTGTTAAGATTTTAACAATTTGTTTAAGAGTAGCCGTAGGGCCTTCTCGTTGTTCTTCGCTGACAGGTAAAGCCACATGATAATGGTTTTTATGTTTTATGGCCTTGGCCTTTCCTAGAACAAGAGATCCTAGGTTAGGAAGCTCTTTTCGTTCGAAAAGTTTTTGTGAGCCTGAATCTAAAGGTCTTCCCTGGGTGTCGACAAAATATACCATATTATCTTTTCGTAAAAATAATAATTCCCGAGAGTCTATAACGTTACCATGAGTTATTCTATTTTCAATAAATGCAGGTTTCATTTTTCTTGATTTTAAATTTTTGTTAATAATATCTTGTTCGTTTTCCTCTTCGTCTTCCTTTTCACTGTCAGAATCTTTATCAGGCGGATCATTTCTTTCTTCGATTTCTTCAATCTCTCCCTCGTCGCTATGCAATTCGTTGGTTATTTTATTTCGCTCAATACTTTGCCTTGCAGTTCGGCTTCTCGTTTGAATTTTATTTTGTTTAGGAGGATCATGTATTAAAGCTTTTTCGGTAATTGATAAATAATCTGGTTCGTTTAATTCTGTTTGTGTAAATGGAAGAGTATCGTTATTGTTATTTAATAAATCGCTTTCAGGTATTATTTCTTCGCTTTCTTCGATATCGGAAAGATATAAATGGAAATCGTCATCTTCCTCTTCTTCTTCTTCGCTATCGGATTTTTCTAGTAATTTGGCAATTACTTCTGCATCTTTAGGGTTATCCGGGTTTAAAAGTTTCTTGTTTTTTATAATTTTACAATCTATTTCTTTGATATTTACAGGATTTCTTGATAATGCGTCAGCGTTAACGTTCGTTTTTCCCGTTTTGTATACAACCTCATAATCATATTCGGCTAATTTTAATCTCCAACGAAGTATTCGCATATTTGCGTCTTGTGCGTTTTTAAACCACGTCAAAGGTTTATGGTCTGTAACTAAAGTGAATTTTCTTCCGTATAAGTATGGTCGAAAATGTTTAACGCAATATACAATAGCTAGTGCTTCCTTTTCATATGTATCGTATTTTAATTCATTATCTGTTAAGGTTCGTGAGGCGTATGCTATCGGTAGGTCTTTATTTATCTCTCCTTGTGATAATATTCCTCCAACGGCTATTCCAGATGCATCGGTCGTTAAAATGAATGGTTTAGAATAATCTGGATATTGCAGTATTGGTTCTTCGCATAGTTTTTGTTTTAAAATTTCAAAAGATTCTTCTTGCACAGATGTCCACTCGAAGCGGGTGTCGTTTTTTAATAAATTTGTTAATGGTTTGGCGAATTTTGAAAAATTCGGTATAAAGCGTCTGTAATATCCTGCAAGTCCTAAAAATTGTTTAATATTCTTAGGTGTTTTAGGTCTTGGAAATCGTTGTACCGCTTCTAATTTTTGCGGATCTGGTTTTACTCCGTCTTTACTGATTACGTGTCCCAGATAAGTTACTTCCGTTTTTAAAAATTCGCATTTGTCTGGCTGTAATTTTAAATTAGATTCTCGAAGACGTTCCATTAAATGCCCTTGTGCATAATCTATTTTCGATGAAGTTTGTTTAAAGAAATCGTTTCCTAATATGCCGGATTGTGAAATTGGAAAATCGTTAGATACAATATGAAATATAACCGGTATTTCAAAAAGAGTTAATGTAATTTCACCTAAGGTGTACACAGGATAATTATTTATGCCATTCAATTTGAGGATATTAGTGTAATTAATATTTATTTCTTCGGGAATTAGATTTTCTTTAATTATATTAGGTCCAGATCCCGTGTCTAGCATAAAAGTTATACGAGTAGCTAAGTTATCGATGTTAATTTTAACGGTAGGCACGCGACTATGTTTGTCGAGATTTACAGTCACGGGCTTTATGGTAGTTCTGTGCTTGTCTACTTGGCTACCTGAGTCTTGGACGGGTGCGGCTCTCGTTCGGACCCCTGTTGTGCACCCGACGTCGAGGGGCCGTTGTAGTTTCCCTGATTATTTTCTTTTTTCCGAAAATTACTGGCATGGCGTATTTGACAATTTTCGAGAAGATGACCTTGCTCCTTGCAATAGCGGCAGAATAAAGAATTCCTAGATCCCGTTTGCTGGTTTAGTTTTGATCGACAATCTTTAGCAATGTGTCCGAAGTTGTTGCAAATTTGACAAGTTACGCGAGTTTTATTTCCCGCATAACGTTGTTCATTCTGTTTCTTCCAGCAATTATTTGCAGAATGGCCGGGTCTTTCGCACCATTGACAAATTACCGAATTTTTATTGTTGCTGGTTGTATTATTCTGTCGGCAAGATTTTGCATCATGACCAGATTTTAAGCATAATTGGCAAGTTATTACTTTCCCTTGAACTACGTTTACCGGTCGGCGTTGTTGTGGATCGCGAAAGCGGCATTTCTCTGCTCCATGCCCACGTTTTTTACAAATTTGACATACTAATATCGCGGTTCCTAAATCAATCTGGTTATTAATTTGTTGAGATGTTTGTAAATATTTCTTGCAGTTACTGCCTACGTGCCCTTCCTTATAACAGATTTGACAAATTTCTTTTAGATTGTTACTTTTCTGTCTACCTGAAATGCTATCTATTCCCTGTCATAAATCTGTCATTGCTCGGAGCTCTCTTTCTATCCTTATAGCGTCGGCTGCAGTTTCTTGTACATTTAATAAATTTCTTGCAACTCGTTGTTCAATTTCTGGTTTTAGCCCTCTAATAAAACACTTGCACATGTCCTTTTCTAATGATGCTTTAATATTTTGGTCAGACGACACGTTTCCCGAACTTCTATATGTTTCTAAAATTTGTTTTCCAAGGATTTTTACTCTATTTGCATAAGTAATTACATCTTCATCACTCTTTTGATATATACAACCCAATTCCCCTTGTAATTGATAAACGTTTTTTGCTGGTCCATAAATTTGTTTTAAATATTTAGTTAATTGAGAAACGCTATCAAAATCTTGACCTTGTATAGTTCGGCGAGCCTCCCCTATTATCCTGGTTCTTATTATTTTGGTAAACTGTGATTCAGCCTCACTAGGCAACATAGATTTCGCTTCTTCACATCCCTCGATAAAATAATTTAATGGAATATTTTGACCGTCAAAATAAGGGACGGCTTCGACCGCGTATTTCAAAGTAGCGAAAGGGTTATTTTGAGTCATGTTGCTGCCGGTACCGCTCGGGCCTTCCGTTTTATCAGATTTATTAAATTCAGGTAAAATAGTCTTATCGCAGGAATCGGCAAAATGAGACTCGGCCGCTGTTTCGCTAAACTTTTTTTCGAAATCTTTTTCAATTACCGTTTCGTCTAATGAAAAATTAATGTTTTTAGTGGTTTTATTAGGAGTGGAAGTGTGATGTGTTTCTGATTGGTTAGATTTTGTTCGATTGTATGTTTCTTGAGCAAGCTGAAAATTTCGTTCTACTTCGTCTTTATCAGCTGTACCTCTTGTCCCTTTACTCATTCCAGTTTAAAAGATCGCACATTACAATCCCGGACGAGCCCCCAAAATTTAAAGAGCAGTATGTTACGTCCAGACTCGGGGAAGGATGAGTCGACGGAAGGACGCAACAACTATCTTTATTTATCCCGAAGTCAAACGTCTCGTGGCGTTTGGTATCGGGTCGAACGAACTGACAGGTCCGAAAAGCAGGTAAACGACTGAGTCGCTATTACACTGTTTCGGAAGTTCGCTCGGCGGTCCCTTTTCGGTCAGAGAATTTAATCTCTTTTACGCGGGATGGGACCAAGTGCGATCTTTCTACTGGGAATGAGTGGGGGTTAATGAAGAGTTATTTAATTAACAAATATATATAAATTTATTTAATTTTAAAATGAATAATGGGTATACATGATTATATAAGAAAGAAAAAAAAATAATATAATATTAGTTTTCGTCTGAATGTGTGTGAGTGTGTGTGTTAGTTCGCGGGTGTTACATTGATACGGAGGTCATCAGTCAGAATACAAGGGACAGATTCTATCGTTAACATTTATGTTCTGACTGGTTAATACAATATGGTTTACTTAATAATAAAAAAAACAAACATGTGTGCGTGTGTAAGTGAGTAGGAAGTAAGGATCATGGAGAGAGAGTGAATGGGGATTTGAATTTAATTCAATTTAGTCTTGATAGGACGAAGGTGATTCTAAATCAGGTAGTTCGTTGCAGAACTCGTCTATGGCTTTTAGGAATTCTGCTTCTGAACACTGCGAGGAAGATGGGGGTGAATTGTGCAAAAGGACGGTGGATAATGAAGAGAATGATCTCGGGGAAGAAGGCGGTTCGGGGGAATAAACTGGGGAGTAGCTGGGAGAAAAATAGTAAGGGGAAAGGGGGGAGGTTGTGACTGTGCTGGCTTGCGAGTTTGGGTGATGTGAGTCAGCCTTACTCCTAAATCTTTTTAATTTGACGATGAGAATCGCGAACGGTCGCGTCAACGCCTTCCGAGTCCTGCGATGGACTACGTTCATGGGTCGATATATATATATTTTTCCAGATCTGGTTCTCACTACGAAACCAGTGTAAATAATAATATTTCAGTCGCGTATGTACGTAATAATTGAATAGTTGAAGCTTACTTTTTGCTGTTGGTTCGATAATGATGAAAGTCTAGTCTCGTGGTGCGTTCGGACCTTCGGTTGATGAATGCAAATGGTGGTGAGACGCCGGTAGAAGACACTGGTTTTCCCAACTAACTCGCGAGTCACAACACGGAGCAAGCGTACTTGGGTTGAAAGTTGCAAAATGATAGAGAGCAATATGTTCGCGAGTTCTCTTTTTATAATTTCCTTTTTGGGGCGTATTCTAATTCTAAGAGTGGGAATCTTCCAAAACTTCGACGAATTGAATTTGCGCAGAAGTGGGAATTTTTCAATCTTAGCAAATTAAAAATGTGCCAGTGTCTTCGTTAGGCGGGGTGTTTCTCCTACTTTTTACGTTTTACTCGTAGTGATCGCCCATTGGTGAGTTCGATATTCCTTCAAAGATTCCTTGCACGTGTTCAGATTAGAAAAAGATCCTATTCTTCTATAATAATTTTATCGTTATTGGTGCAGCTGTGTTTATTGAATATTCGTTGGAAAATTTTATTATTATAGATGCAGCTGTGTTTGTTGGGTATTTCGTTAGAAAAATTTATATTACCTTGAGGAGACCGGCATATTTTTATCATCGATCTTTTACGTTGGTCTGTTTACTGAGCGGTTCGTTTGTCTCACCAATCGACGATCGTTGCCGACACTTCGCGGAAGGAAGGAATCGTGGAATCGCCAGGACGTAACATCTCACTTACAGGCACGTAACTAAGTCGTTCCAAACGAAGGAAATTTGCGTACATTTCCATCTTATCTTTATAAGCCGAGAAGCGTTGTTCCTCAATTTCTTTGATGTGTTATGAAAATTTTCGGCAAATATCACTTACAGGTACGTAACCAAGTCGTTCCGAACGAAGGAAACTTGCGTACATAGCGATCTTAGCTCTGTGAGCCGAGAAGCGTTGTTCCTCAATTTCCTTTTTGTGTTATGAAAATTTTCGGCAAATCTCGCTTACAGGAACGTAACTAAGTCGTTCCGAACGAAGGAAACTTGCGTACATAGCGATCTTAGCTCTGTGTGCCGAGAAGCGTTTTTCCCCAATTTCCTTGATTTGTTATGAAAACTTTCGGTATATCTCACTTACAGGCACGTAACTAAGTTGTTCTGAACGAAGGAAACTTGCGTACACAGTGACCTTAGCTCTGTGTGCCGAGAAGTGTTGTTCCTCTATTTCCTTGATGTCTTATGAAAATTTTCGCCAAATCTCGCTTACAGGCACGTAACTAAGTCGTTCCGAACGAAGGAAATTTGCGTACACTTCCATGTTAGCTTTGTAAGCCAAGAAGCGTTGTTCCTCAATTTTCTTGATGTGTTATGAAAACTTTCGATATATCTCACTTACAGGCACGTAACTAAGTCGTTCCGAACGAAGGAAACTTGCGTACATAGCGATCTTAGCTCTGTGAGCCGAGATGCGTTGTTCCTCAATTTCCTTGATGTGTTATGAAAATTTTCGGCAAATGTAACTTACAGGCACGTAACTAAGTCGTTCCGAACGAAGGAAACTTGCGTACATAGCGATCTTAACTCTGTGTACCGAGAAGCGTTGTTCCTCAATTTCTTTGATGTGTTATGAAAATTTTCATCAAATCTCAATTACAGGTACGTAACTCTGTCGTTTTGAACGAAGGAAACTTGCGTACATAGCGATCTTAACTCTGTGTGCCGAGAAGCGTTGTTCCTCTATTTCCTTGATGTGTTATGAAAATTTTCGGCAAATCTCGCTCACAGGCACGTAACTAAGTAGTTCAGAACGAAGGAAACTTGCGTACACTTCCCTCTTAGCTTTGTAAGCCGAGATACGTTATTCCTCAATTTTCTCGATGAGTTATGAAAACTTTCGGTATATCTCACTTACAGATACGTAACTAAGTCGTTCCGAACGAAGGAAACTTGCGTACATAGCGATCTTAGTTCTGTGTGCCGAGAAGCGTTGTTCATCTATTTCCTTGATGTGTTATGAAAATTTTCGGCAAATCTCGCTTACAGGCACGTAACTAAGTCGTTCCGATCGAAGGAAACTTGCGTACATAGCGATCTTATCTCTTTGAGACGAGAAGCGTTGTTCCTCAATTTTCTTGATGTGTTATGAAAACTTTCGGTATATCTCACTTACAGGAACGTAACTATGTCGTTCCTAACGAAGGAAACTTGCGTACATAGCGATCTTAGCTTTGTATGCGAAGAAGCGTTGTTCCTCAATTTCCGTGATCAGTTTTGAAAACACTCGGTATATCTTACTTACAGGCACGTAAATATGTCGTTCCGAACGAAGGAAACTTGCGTACACTTCCATCTTAGCTTTGTAAGCCGAGAAGCTTTGTTCCTCAATTTCCTTGATGTATAATGAAAACTTTCGGTATATTTCACTTACAGGTACGTAACTAAGTCGTTCCGAACGAAAGAAACTTGCGTACATAGCGATCTTATCTCTGTGAGCCTAGAAGCGTTGATTCTCTATTTCCATGATGTGTTATGAAAATTTTTGGCAAATCTCGCTTACAGGCACGTAACTAAGTCGTTCCGAACGAAGGAAACTTGCGTACACTTCCATCTTAGCTTTGTAAGCCGAGAAGCGTTGTTCCTCAATTTTATGGTTGTGTTATGAAAACTTTTGGTTTATCTCACTTACAAGCACGTAACTATGTCGTTCCGAACGAAGGAAACTTGCGTACATAGCGATCTTATCTCTGTGTGTCGAGAAGCGCTGTTCCGCCGTTTCCTTGATGTGTTATGAAAACTTTCGGTATATCTCACTTACAGGCACGTAACTAAGTCGTTCCGAACGAAGGAAACATGCGTACATTTACATCTTAGCTTTGTAAGCCGAGATGCGTTGTTCCTCAATTTTATGGATGTGTTATGAAAACTTTTGGTTTATCTCACTTACAGGTACGTAACTAAGTCGTTCCTAACGAAGAAAATTTGCGTACATAGCGATCTTAGATCTGTGTGCCGAGAAGCGTTGTTCCTCTATTTCCTTGATGTGTTATGAAAATTTTCGTCAAATCTCACTTACAGGAACGTAACTAAGTCGTTCCGATCGAAAGAAACTTGCGTACATAGCGATCTTTTTTCTGTGTGCCGAGAAGCGTTGTTCCTCAATTCCCTTGATGTGTTATGATATCTTTCGGTATTTCTCACTTACAGGCACGTAACTAAGTCGTTCCGAACGAAGGAAATTTTCGTACACTTCCATCTTAGCTTTGTAAGCCGAGAAGCGTTATTCCTCAATTTTCTTGATGTGTTATAAAAACTTTCGGAATATCTCACTTACAGGCACGTAACTAAGTCGTTCCGAACGAAGGAAACTTGCGTACATAGCGATCTTAACTCTGTGTGCCTAGAAGCGTTGTACCTCAATTTCCTTGATGTGTTGTGAAAACTTTTGGTATATCTCACTTACAGGTACCTAAGTAAGTTGTTCCGAACGAAGGAAACTTGCGTACATAGCGCTTTTAGCTCTGTGTGCCGAGAAGCGTTGTACCTTAATTTCCTTGATGTGTTATGAAAATTTTCGGCAAATCTAACTTACAGGCACGTAACTAAGTCGTTCCAAACGAAGGAAATTTGCGTACACTTCCATCTTAGCTTTATAAGCCGAGAAGCGTTGTTTCTCAATTTCCTTGATGTGTTATGAAAAATTTTGGTTTATCTCACTTACAGGTACGTAACTAAGTCGTTACGAACGAAGGAAGCTTGCTTACATAGCGATCTTAACTCTGTGTGCCGAGAAGCGTTGTTCCTCAATTTATCTTGATGTGTTATAAAAATTTTCGGCAATCTCGATTACAAGCACGTAACTAAGTCATTCCGAACGAAGGAAACTTGCGTACATAACGATCTTATCTCTGTGAGTCGAGAAGCGTTGTTCCTCCATTTCCTTGATGTGTTATGAAAACTTTCGGTATATCTCACTTACAGGTACGTAACTATGTCGTTCCGAACGAAGGAAGCTTGCGTACATAGCGATCTTAGCTTTGTATGTTAAGAAGCGTTGTTCCTCAATTTCCTTGATGTGTTATGAAAACTTTCGGTATATCTCACTTACAGGCACGTAACTAAGTCGTTCCGAACGAAGGAAACTTGCGTACACTTCCATCTTAGCTTTGTAAGCCGAGAAGCGTTGTTCCTCAATTTTATGGATGTGTTATGAAAACTTTTGGTTATCTCACTTACAGGTACGTAACTAAGTCGTTCCGAAAAAGAAAATTTGCGTACATAGCGATCTTAGCTCTGTGTGTCGAGAAGCGCTGTTCCTCCGTTTCCTTGATGTGTTATGAAAACTTTCGGTATATCTCACTTACAGATACGTAACTATGTCGTTCCGAAAGAAGGAAACTTGCATACATAGCGATCTTAGCTTTGTATGTGAAGAAGCGTTGTTCCTCCATTTCCTTGTTGTGTTATGAAAACTTTCGGTATATCTCACTTACAGGAACGTAACTATGTCGTTCCGAGCGAAGGAAACTTGCGTACACTTCCATGTTATCTTTGTAAGCCAAGAAGCGTTGTTCCTCAATTTTCTTGATGTATTGTGAAAACTTTCGGTATATTTCACTTACAGGCACGTAACTAAGTCGTTCCGAACGAAGGAAATTTTCGTACACTTCCATCTTAGCTTTGTAAGCCGAGAAGCGTTGTTCCTCAATTTTCTTGATGTGTTATGAAAACTTTCGGAATATCTCACTTACAGGCACGTAACTAAGTCGTTCCGAACGAAGGAAACTTGCGTACATAGCGATCTTAACTCTGTGTGCC
>JAXRKO010000968.1:0-24369 GCA_037039905.1 Formica aserva
CTGACATTTTCAATCGAGAATAACTTTATGATGCAGACACAAATCGACTAATGTTTCTATGGGGTTATGTTGACAGATGCCCAAGTTTATTGCATGACGTCTATCATCTATTTATTTCGACCACTACTTACCGCTAAAGCCATCTATAGGAAAACGGCGGAAGCAAAGTTGTACACCTAATACTAACAAGATATGTATTTTTCTGTTTCAGAAGGAGCCTGCAGCAAATATTTTTATTATATATTATTATTTTTATTATTTTTTACACACACACACATTTAAACGAACATATAAATTTTGAATAAATATTATTAATATATTAAAAAATGTCAATTATTTCTGCACCTTCTTCTTTCCTTTTCCCACACGCATGCATGCCTCGCATTATCTCTCTCTTTCTCCCGCGAACGTCATCCTTTTCCCACTCCAATGCGGACGCTACCCTTCTCCTACACGCGTGCATGCCTCGCGCTATCCTTCTCGCACCGCCTTACGAACGCCGTATCATCCACGTGCATGCTTCGCGCTATCTCTCTCTCTCCCAAGTGCATGCTTCGCGCTATCCCTCTCGCAAGTGCATGCCTCGCACCATCTCTCTCCAATGTGCATGCAAACGCTACCCTTGTCTTACGCTCATATGGACGCCTCGCGCTATCCTTCTCCCACGTTCATATGGACGCCTCGCGCTATCCTTCTCCCACGCCCATAGAATATCATTAGCGCTATCTCTCTCACACCTACTCGCGGCATCGTACCTTCGCTTTCCCTCTTCCCCTCGCCTATTGGTTCGCCGCGGTCCCCCTCCCCCTCACCGCGGACCTCTTGCCCATCGGTTAGGACGCGGTCCCCCTCCCCCTCTCCGCGGACCTCTCGCCTACCGGTTTCGCCGCGATCCCCCTCCACCCTCTCCGCGGACCCCTCGCCTACCGGTTTCGCCACGGTCCCCCTCCCCTCTCTCAGCGGACCCCTCGCCCATCGGTTTAGCGGTCCCCTCGCGTGACGTCATATCCCCCGCGCGGCTTTCTCCTCGCCCCCCCCACGGAGGACAATGGCTTAGAACCGGCCTAGATACACTACTTACGGGCTTCTCGTAGTTAGGCCGGGCTTCCCGGTTGCTAGGACGGCGCACCCTGATACCTTGCGTTACACCGGGCTACGGGCTTCCCGTAGTTAGGCCGGGCTTCCCGGTTGCCGGGACGGCGCATCCTGATACCCCGCGTTATACCAGGCTACGGGCTTCCCGTAGTTAGGCCGGGCTTCCCGGTTGCTGGGACGGCGCATCCTGATACCCCGCATTACACCAGGCTACGGTCTTCCCGTAGTTAGGCCGGGCTTCCCGGTTGTTGGGACGGCGCCTCCTGCTAGTTGATAAGTCCGTACCGCGTTATACCGTAAGACCAGAGTTGCCAGTTCGTGGGAAATGGGAGCCCCCACCACTTACCGCGGGACTTACTAACACAGACGTAGTCGCTACGTCATAGTGTGTACGTGTAGCTTCGTGCGTGGGGGCAGGCTACGAGCTACGAACAGCACTGAGCGATCACGAAAACGTTCGCCGCTCGCACATGTTCGGCCGTCGAATTTTCCTATTCGCTTGGAATATATGCAATATATATATTTCTATGCAATACAACAGAATAAATGCAATTAGTAGAATAAATATAATTAGAATGGAAATAGAATATTTATATTATATATAATAGAATAAATAAAATTTATCTTCCATTCTTTTATGTAAGAGAAATAACTTGATAATAAAATAATAAATATGAAAACTCAACAATAGTTATATTTTTAAAAAAATAGCGGGGGTTATAACTTTTGAGGTATGTTTAATACGTATTATATATAATTGACATGCTAGATTCAATAATTACTCAACTTTTAAAGAATATAAATTAATAGAATAATATAAATTTAGATAAACACAGTTTATATTTATAGCTGAATGTAAAAATTATTAAAAAATACAAAATAAAATAAATAAAATATAATAAAATATAGAAATATAAAATATAAGAATAAAATAAAAATATAAAATATAAAATATAATAAATACAAAAATGCTTAAGAAGCAAATTGCGTATGTACATGTATGTATTTAAATCTTAAAAGTTCTTAAGACTAGAATAACAAATAATAAATAAATTTTGAAAAGTTCTTAATATTAAACGTTTCGATCCTCGACTGGACCCTCTTCAGTAAAAACAAATTGAAAGAACGAGAAAAAATTCTTGTTAAGACTATTGTTGAAAGGCATTTTAACAGCCAGCGTAAATTAAAAATAAAGATAAAGGCTTTATATTAATCATCGACTGATATGGTAATATTATATGATAATATTATTGTTGCATCTCTTCTTCATCGTCGTGTGAATGCAATGTTAAGTTGCTTTTTCGCTCAGGTATTGATTTTTTATATAATTTATAATTATATAAATAAATTTTCTGTCGTGTGGAGAGTTAGATGTTCATGTGTCACTGCCATAGTGCGAGCAGTTTTATCATTAGCTCTTAAAGCGTACTTTATAACGCAAATTGAATTTAATGTCTCAATGGACATATTATTTCTTTTTCTTGTTTTTGCATCTGGAATAATGGAAAATACGCGTTCAGCTTCAGCGTTTGAGTGAGGAAGAGTTCTTACAATGTTTAAAAGCGATCGTAAATTTGGAAAACGAATATTTTCTTCGTCCGTAAAATACAAACCGATTTGTCTCCACATATCATCGAAGGATAATTTAGACCGGTCGACTTTTGTAGGTAGATCGACTTCATATAAAGGTTTCCATTCATTTCGCACTTCATTTTCATCGACTAATTTTCCTAATCTGCGATTAACCTGCAGTACTCTAAAAACCGTTGACTCTCGATCACATTCAAACAATGCAGTTTTGTTATCGAAAACTGCAACACAATGTAAAAAGTTATCGTCGATTGGAAGACGATCACGAATTTGTTCACATGCTTTTATATAAAATTGCAAACAATTTTGTCGAATAAAATCGACGTCTATTTTAGGTAAAATTTTCTTATTTATTTGCTCTTGTAAATATTCTTTGCATTCAAAACCAAAATCAGTTTCCTCTAAAAGAAAATGATTGGCACGATCAGAAAAGTTCACGGTCCTAACAATATGACCAAATACTCCAGTTTTTAATAAAGCAGGCTTCATAAATTTTCTAAGAAACCAAAGTAGCAATTCGATTGAGGAAGGCTGCAGCTCGTGAATAATGGACTTCCTTGTCTGAAACTTTGCATTGTATTTGTTGAACGTATCAAGTGCAAATTCAAGAAAGAAGAGATAAGCTTTCGTCGAAGGATTTTGAAAAATGGACAGCAAGTTATGCGCAGGACGAACATTCTCAGATGCCTGTTCCATTAAAAAGTTGCCTAATGTGTCGCATATTTCCAAGATTCTCTGAATGCACTTGTGACGCGTTAACCAACGTGTTTCTGCATACTTCAAAATGCTCAAAGATTTATCTCCGAAGCACATCTGAGAATCTCGGAAAATAGCTGTTCTTTTTGGACTACTGTTGATAAATGTGGAAATGCCTTTAATAAAATGCTCACAATCTTGAGGAATTATTTCGCAGGCCGCTTTTGCTGCTAATGCTGAAGAGTGGCATACACATGGAAGTGTTATAAGATTCGGACTTTTTTCTATCAATTTTGTTTTAAAAGAGGACGTTTTGCCTATCATTACAGAGGCATTATCGCAACTAAGACCAACGATCAATCGAAGAGAAATATTCTTTTTCAATAATTCGTTCTCAAACGATTGAAAGATCTTATTGGCAGAACAATCCGTCGCATTTAAGTGAATCATTTATAATAATTCACATCTGACATGTAACGTTTTTGGTTCAACATAACGAACCATTAATGAGAGCCATTTATCGTTTGTTATGTCAGATGTTTCATCTTCGTAAATTGAGAATTTGTTCTCTCTCAATACTTCACTAATTCGATCTGTTTCTTGACGGCACACGACATTGTTAACAATGTGTGTTAATTTTGTTCTTCCCAAAGACATTGCCTGTAGAATATCAGGTTCTTTCGCAATATCCTTCATGAGAAAAAGTAATTCGGATGAAATTGAGAATGGCAAATTCTTTTCAACGAAAAAGATCGCTAATCTTATTTCTGCGATTTTAACTCGTTCGTTAAAATCGAAATCTTCTCTTGAAACATGTTGAGTTTTTGATTGTCCTGGATTAATTTCTTCGACAGAGGAACTTTCCAATTCCGAATAGTTAGTCCAAGAATTTGGATTTAATTTTTTCATATTTTCCAGATGATATGTACTCTTCGAATGTTTTTTTATTTCTGAAAGACCACAAACTAATGTCGTTTGACAGGCTAAACAGAAAAATTTGTGAGGATCATCAGGAATTTCTTTCACCCAGATTTTCCAGGGAGGATTATCATCAAACCATTGATGTTGGAATCGTTTCTGTCTACCCATCTTGAGTCTTTTAGCAGCGGGTTCTTGATCGCTCATTTTTAAATTAATAATGTTCGTCACAATTTAAAAATATATAATAAATAAATAAAATAAAGTAAATAAATAAATAAAATAAATAAATAAAATTAATGAATAAAATAAAATAAATAAATAAAATAAATGAAAATAAAATAAAATAAAATTAATGAAAATAAAATAAAATAAAATAAAATAAATAAAATAAAATAAAATAAATAAATAAAATATAATAAAATAAATAAATAAAATATAATAAAATAAATAAATAAAATTAATTAATTAATACAAAAGAAATATAAAAATATGTTTTGTTTTCTATCTATTATTTTTTGCGCTGAAGATGATCCGAAGAAGAGATCGAAACGTACGCCGTTCTACAATTTAAAGCGAGATATAATAAATGTGCCCTAATTATTGGGCCTGGCTTTTATTGCCTTTTTTACCTTATTTATTATATTTAAAAGTCTTATAATTATATTAATAATATATTAATTTCTTCAAAGACACCTCAGAAATTCAAATTTATTATCCACAGAGATGTATCAATTTGCGGCAGAAAAGACAATTAAAATTGATTGAGCCGTCTAGAAAAATTATTTGATTATAACAGTGATGGAATAATATCGAATAAAAATAAAAACCAATATATCACGACTTACCGATGAAGGATCTATTAAAATAAAGATCGGAAGCTCAACGGAAAAACAGAACCGTGACATTACATGATATGCCTTAAACTGTCGCGCGGACGGAGAAAATAAACAAAATACAATGAAATAAGAACAACAAGGCAAAAAACACGATCATGATGAGAAAAACAAATTATCAGTGACGGTTAATTTAAAACTTTTTTAGGTTTTTAATAATAGGAAAATAGGAAGAATTTAATGATCCGATAATTCGCTCTGCAAGTTCAAACTAATTCTCTGTTTTTTTTATAAATAACATTTCCGACGTGAATCTCCTATGATAACACGGTTCATTATATAAAACAATTCCTCAACATTGTGAGCATTTTATTAAAGGCATTTCCACAATTTATTAACAGCAATCCAAACAGAACTGCTATTTTCCGAAATTTCTAGATGTGCTTCAAAGATAAATCTTTGAATATTTTAAAATATTCAGAAACACGTTGGTTAACACGTTACAAATGCATTCAAAGAATTGTAGAAATGTGAGATGTATTAGGAAATTTTTTGATGGAACAGATATCTGAGAACGTTCGTGCTGCAAATAATTTGCTTTCAATTTTCTAAAATCCTACAACAAAAGCTTATTTCTTTTTTCTTGATATTGCACTTATACGACAATGAAAAACAAACGCAACAATAATATTATCATATAATAATACCATAATCGATTATTAATATAAAGCTTTTTATTTTTGTTTTTAATTTACGCTGGCTGTTAAAATGCATTTCAACAATAGTCTTAACAAGAACCTTTTCTCGTTCTTTCAATTTGTTTTTACTGAAGAGGGTCCAGTCGAGGATCGAAACGTTTAATATTAAGAACTTTTCAAAATTTATTTATTATTTGTTATTCTAGTCTTAAGAACTTTTAAGATTTAAATACATACATGTACATACGCAATTTGCTTCTTAAGCATTTTTGTATTTATTATATTTTATATTTTATATTTTTATTTTATTCTTATATTTTATATTTCTATATTTTATTATATTTTATTTATTTTATTTTGTATTTTTTAATAATTTTTACATTCAGCTATAAATATAAACTGTGTTTATCTAAATTTATATTATTCTATTAATTTATATTCCTTAAAAGCTGAGTAATTATTGAATCTAGCATGTCAGTTATATATAATACGTATTAAACATACCTCAAAAGTTATAATCCCCGCTATTTTTTTTTAAATATAATTATTGTTGAGTTTTTATATTTATTATTTTATTATCAAGTTATTTCTCTTACATAAAAGAATGGAAGATAAATTTTATTTATTCTATTATATATAATATAAATATTCTATTTCCATTCTAATTATATTTATTCTACTAATTGCATTTATTCTGTTGTATTGCATAGAAATATATATATTGCATATATTCCAAGCGAATAGGTAAATTCGACGGCCGAACATGTGCGAGCGGCGAACGTTTTCGTGATCGCTCAGTGCTGTTCGTAGCTCGTAGCCTGCCCCCACGCACGAAGCTACACGTACACGCTATGACGTAGCGACTACGTCTGTGTTAGTAAGTCCCGCGGTAAGTGGTGGGGGCTCCCATTTCCCACGAACTGGCAGCTCTGCGTAAGACCGTTTGTATATACCGCGACCTGCTTGTACCGTAAGACCGCTTTGGTCTCCGCGTCCTAAGGGACTCTAGCACCGTTTGTATATATCGCGACCTGTTTATACCGTAAGACCGCTTTGGTCTCCGCACTCTAAGCGAGTCTAGTACCGCCTTGTATATACCGCGACCTGTTTATGCCGTAAGACCGCACTGTATACACCGCGCATTATAATTGTAGAGTAAATTAGCCATTTGGGCCTCTGGTGGCTCAGGGAGTAGCGCGCTTGACTCACATCCCAGAGATCTCGGGTTCGATTCCCGACTGGACCCTGGCCTGCGCTTTCCTATTTTTCCTTCCCTACCACCTCCCAAACAAATTCCTTCCTTCTCTCCTTCCCCAAGAGAAAACGTACTCACTGAAATTTATACTCTAATATAACCTGTTGTTGGCCCGAATATATTGATCTACCCCTGATCATATTGGCCATTTAAATATTAAGAAGAAGAAGAAGAAGAAGTAAATTAGCCATATTACGATTTCCGTCAGTGTCGCGCCGACTCCATCTGTACACACGGCCTTCAGACTACACAAGCGCGCTAGCCCTTCTAAGGGTAGGCCGCAGGAAGTGCGGACGCCCAGTCCTTCTAAGGATAAGGTAGTCAGGCCGTTGGAATTACGAACGAAGGCCACGCGACACCCATAGTATTTAAGATCCATTCTGTTCAGCTTAGAATAACCATAGTTTACTTGCATGCGAACCCCGCGATCGCAGAACACGTCCGCATGAGCCGCGCTCGCTTCCCGAGCTCCACTCGCACCAGCCACACGCGAAACTCTGTACGCGAATTTCTGTACGCACCGCTCTTGCATGTCGCAGTGTGAATAATAACCGCTCACGCGAAACTCTGTACGCACCGTTCCCGCATGTTGCATTGTACATATAATATAGCTCAGTGTTAGATTTTGATAATCGCTTGAATAAACATAATTGTTTAACCGCTTATACCGAGGTAAAGTAAGTTGGAATTTCCCCCTTCTCCCGAATCCTGGCACCGGCGAGCCTTGATTCGCGGCGTACGGGAAAGATGAACCGTTATAATATAAACATATATGTTACAGTTGTTATGCCTTGGGTGAGGCACGGGAAATTTCGGGATCGTTGCCGGATTAAGATTTAGGAATCTGGGATGCGTCTGGCGGGTTACCCGTAACACTGGACACTTTTTATGTTAAATAAAGCTTTTATTCACTACAAATGGTCTCAGTTATAATTCGTCCTCGTTTTTATTATCTACTCGTGTCGCGTGCCGCGTTAACTGACACTCACGTGCGCGTGTTTGGAGTTGGGTTTACATGGCGACACTCGCTTCTCGATCTCCACGATTTTTACTAAGTGTGACTACTCGATATTGCAATAATTATCGACACTTGCTGTTGACACTCGGGACTATTAGCGATACTGCCCGCGTAATATTAATTAAGGATAAAGACTGCCCGCCGCTCGTTAGTGATGGGTCTTTTTATTATTTCCCCTTGGTTTCCCAGGACGGGATCGTTTAGCGACAAGACCATGTGTCGTGTCGCTCGATTTTTGCGTAAAGATCCGGATGCAAGCTAAGGAGTTCTAAGTAGGAGTTCTTTGCTTGAATTTTCGCAATTACCTTATTCCTTTTTATTTCGCTTTTAAATAGGACTTCTACGTTGCATTTTCGCAACGCCCTTATTCCGCTTGCCCTGATTGCGCGTGGCTCGCGTTGTCAGCGCTTCGCTCGGTCAACGTTCGTAACGTGATCTGTATTCGCGTTACACGTTGAGCAATGTCTTACCGTATAAAATAATATATCTCTAAAATAATATATCTCTAGTAATTCGTGTATAGCCTTTACGGGCTATAACACAGTAAATTTATACACTTATTAGTCTTATTACTTAAGTTATTATTTAGTACTTATACACTTAAATGTACATACTAATTTGATAAAAGCAAATGTATTCACAAGCAACGGAATTTAAACTTTTACCAGTAGAAGCATACATTTTCTACTACAATGTGTTGTAGCAAATGTATACATTGTCTAGTAAATGAATACATTTATCAGGAATAGTAGACATTTTTATATTTAGTTGATACTTTTACTGAAATCTTACGTAAATGCATACCTTGGCTAGTAAGTATATACACTTACTTTTACGCTTTTATTGTATCATATATACAGGGTGTCTCACAACTTCCGTCCAATATTTTAATAGCGTTTTCTAGAGGCAAAATGGAGTAAAAAATTTTAATTCGAAAATATCGAGGCTACAATAGCTCTTGAGTTATAAGTGATTAAAGTTTGCCAATAATATTGCGTAAAATTTGCGCTCTCAAGCTCGTAACTACATTTACACACGTACTGATCTGTCATCTGTTATTGCTGACAGATAAAATAAATAAATTTATTTCCACAAAACTTCTCCGTGCAATCAAAACAAAAATAAACTTCGTTTCTTAAATGTGTGAAAATATTAAGTTTATATTTCTATTTAAATATGATAATTAATCAATCATTTAAATTGTTATTTAAGAAAAAATTAAATATTTTACGTACAACATTTATAGTTTGTTAATATCAGTTCACCGCCATACATGGTATTTATACACATAAGAAACAATAAAATCAGCTGTGCAATAAAAATCAATATTACCTGATTTGTAAAATCAACAACAGATGACAGATCAGTACGCGTGTATGTGTAGTTATGGATCTGAGCGCGCGAGTTCTACGCGATATCATTGGCAAACTTTGATCGCTTATAACTCAGAAACTATTGCAGCCTTAAAATTTTTATATTAGAATTTTTGATTCTATTTTATCTCTAGAATACACTATTAAAGTATTGCACGGAGGTTGTGAGACACCCTGTATATATTTAATATATGATGTAGTTTTTTGTAGATTTTTGTTTTGATTGCTTGTAATGAACAATAAATGGCATTGTACAAACATGCTTTGAGAATGTTCAAGATTGAAACGTTGAATTTAATCGATAAATTTAAACTGTAAATTCAACCGACAAATCTGAACGGCAAGAGCCGCAATCAAAACACGAGCGAGAATAAACATCGTCGCGATCAGCCGATCGGTGCGTGATCGCGTGATCATAACAAAGAAAAAGTGTGACAAACACTTAGATTCTCGAACGTTCGATGCCGAAAATATCCTATTATGGAAATCGGTCGATCGCGACACTTTTCCGTCGTTATTTAGTCTGCCGCTGACGACGATTCGAGCTGGCCGATAGCAATAGATCATAATTTCTCATATCATATTATCTCGTGTTGTATTCTCGCTCGTGTCGTGTCGCGGTACTCATAGACCATTTGCGCTGCTGTTGTTACTTTTGTTCGTGTAGTTTACGCTTGTGTCGTTCGCTCGCGCATTTCTTGTCGTTTAATTCGCTCGTGTAGTATGCGCTTTCGTCATTCTCGTTGTAAATTCTCAACCGACATTCTAGCATACGATCGAGCATCGAACTCAGTGCGAAAGACGCCTCATTGTCTGTATTACTACCTGCTCTATACTTATTGAGTTTGTGATTGTTAAGAGTGTGGAGTCCGAGAGTCGACGCGCGTTAACCGTTCCGCGAATGTCCTCTTCCTCGCGCCAAGCAACATCCGGCGTCCGTGTGCAAGATATCCGATCTCGCGAGAGCCTCTAGCAAGAAGCTCTACAAGATTTCCGAAACGCGTCGAAGGCAGTCATTAACAGGACATTTTGAAGATTTCCGTCGGAGTCGCGGAATACGTGCCGTCGCTCGCTTCTATTATTCAAAATTAAACAAATATAGAAAACAATCTGCAATCGAGTATTTTCTGAACTCTCCTTATCCTCCAGCGGATCTACGGATTCGCGTTACACACCGCTTCTCGCTCATTTCTGAGCGTTTCTCAAGATTCGGGCGATCTCGTCGAGGTCGATTCCCGAACAGAGAATAAAGGATTAATTTCCTGAGAAGTCAGAAAGATAAATAGATGGTCGTTGATATTTTCATAACATTTCACAGGATTCTAATAGCGGAGACAATTATAATAAACTCTCGCTTAAAAGAATCTCGTGTTTTGTTAATGAATTCGTTTTTATCACGTTTTAATCACGTAACAATGTAGTGTATAAAATATCCTATAAAGACTGCGATGCATCGTACGTTGGACAGACTTGCAGACTTTTAAAAACCAGAATTAACGAACATTACCGCCATATACACCGTAATACACAACAACATTCGGTGCTTACGGATCATAGACAATTAGGCCACGAATTTAATTGGACTAAAATTGATATCTTGGATGATGTTACGTCCAGACTCGAATGAAAGGAAAGTCAGCTGGAGGGCGTAACCTAGTTTTCTCTTAGACACACGCTAGACGATGCGTGTCCTAGAGTCGAGTGAACAGACCAGGGCCCCAGATAAGTCAACGACCTTAAGGGTCGCTCTTACTCTATCGAAAGGGCCGTTCGCTCGGCGGTCCCTTTTCTGGTAAAGGAACTGAATCCTTATTACCCGGGACGGGACCTCGTGCGATTTCGTGCGAGAGGAAGTAGGTCGGGTTAAAAAGAAACGTTCACGATGTTAAATATTAAAACTCTAATTTATTCATAAAAAGAAAATTTTGAATTTAAAAGGAAAGTTAACTTTAATAGATTATAAATCTTTTTCTTTTTTTACCTCATATTATGTTCTTATTGTTAATCATTATAATTGATATATACCAGGTATATAAATATGAAAACGGAATTTGCCCATAGATGGCCCTAGCTGTCAATGTAGTTACCGTCAAACCGCGTCATTGGCGCCATTTTCTTGTTTTGACATCTGATAAAGATTTTCAACTCACAACAATACAAGTTTCATACAACAGCATAGTTTTTAATAGCGTTGAACATGTCGAATTTTGTGCCTAAATGGAAACTACGATTTGCGGACAGCATTGATTTTCTGTTACCATTTGAAGAAAACTGCTGCAGAATCGCATCGAATGCTTGTCGAAGCTTACGGTGAGCATGCTCTTGGTAAATCACAGTGCTTTGAGTGATTTAAAAAATTCAAAAGTGGCGATTTTGACGTGAGAAACGAAGAACGTGGAAGAAGGGTGTGATCTATTATGAGCTGCTAAAACCTGGCGAAACCATTAATACTGAACGCTACCGACAACAAATGATCGATTTGAATCAAGCTTTGCGTGAAAAACGACCAGAATATCAAAAAAGGCAACACAAAGTGATTTTGCTTCATGATAATGCACCATCACACACAGCAAAACCGGTCAAGGAAACGATTGAGGCGTTTAGTTGGGAAATACTTTCGCATGCGGCTTACTCACCAGACTTGGCTCCATCCGATTACTACTTATTTGCATCGATGGGACACGCACTTGCTGAGCAGCACTTCACTTCTTACGAAAATGTACGAAAATGGCTCGATGACTGGTTTGCCTCAAAGGAGCAACAGTTTTTTTGGCGTGACATCCACAAATTGTCGAGAGAGATGGGAGAGATGGGAAAAATGTATAGCTAGCAATGGGCATCATTTTCATACAATAAACGTGTATTTTCTATACAAAAATTCCGTTTTCATATTTATACACCTGGTATATATATATATATATATATATATATATATATATATATATATATATATATACTAACTTATTTTTTCTTAAGATGTATGTATGTGTATGTGTATGTGTGTGATTTTTATTTTAATATTAGTTTTTTCTACGCCCTTAACAGTAATGTTAATAGGTTTCGCTTGAGCCCGAGCCAATTCTTTCCGTAACCGCCTATTCCGACGATTCCGCGAACATTTGATAGCAGCTCGCGATGACCGTTTTTGTCTTTCCACTAAGGAAAGAATAATGATGAATAATAATATATTGTAGAAGCTATGTCGCTATATAGTCGCTAGAAAATCTCTAATTTGAGAAATAATTCTTGGAGTTTTTTCTTTATTTGATTAATAAAAACTCTTAGATCCAGAAAGAAAGGAAAGAAAGTTTATATATTTATCCTTGTAACAAGAATATATATACATATATATATATATATATATATATTTTAAAAATAATAAAAATAAAAGAAGGAAAGATTTGACTGAATGTGACAAATGAAATCACGGATCGCTCTGCTGAATGCAGGTGATCCCTGGTGACAAACAAGAAATCGCGAGTCGCTCTGTAAGGTACAGGTGGCCCTTGGCAACGAAAGAATATCACGAGTCGCTCTGTTAAATACAGGTGACCCTTGATGACAGGTAGGAAGTTTGCGAGTCGCTCTGTAAAATACAGGTGACCCTTAACATTAGATAGGAAACCGCGAGTCGCGCTGTAAAGTACAGGTGACCCTTGGCGACGGAAGAATGTCACGAGTCGCTCTGTTAAATACAGGTGACCCTTGATGACAGGTAGGAAGTTGCGAGTCGCTCTGTAAAATACAAGTGACCCTTAACAATAGATAGGAAACCGCGAGTCGCGCTGTAAAGTACAGGCGACGGAAGAATATCACGACTCGCTCTGTTAAATACAGGTGACCCTTGATGACAGGTAGGAAGTTGCGAGTCGCTCTGTAAAATACAGGTGACCCTTAACAATAGATAGGAAACAGCGAGTCGCGCTGTAAAGTACAGGCGACGGAAGAATATCACGAGTCGCTCTGTTAAATACAGGTGACCCTTGATGACAGGTAGGAAGTTGCGAGTCGCTCTGTAAAATACAGGTGACCCTTGACAATAGATAGGAAACCGCGAGTCGCGCTGTAAAGTACAGGTGACCCTTGTCGACGGAAGAATATCACGAGTCGCTCTGTTAAATACAGGTGACCCTTGATGACAGGTAATATAAAGAAAGAGGAGATCCAAGGTAATATTTCAGAGAAGGGGTTAAAAGAACTAAAGAAGAGAAGCCCGAATAGGGAAGTTAGTTAAGATTGAAACGTAAATGATTGAAGTTATTAATTGATTTATTATAATTAATAATCCAAGAATTATTTCAAATGTACAGATATGAAAGAAAAAAGGAAATAGAGTTGAGAACATTCAAAACACTTACTACTTATCGAGTGCGTTGGTAACAAAAAAAAATCAGATAATGGAAGGCTCCTAAGGCCGAGAGGAGTTTCGATGAATCGACTCGACCTGGGTGATTGGAATGCGGCTCGCAATCGCCGCTGCAGTCGCTTGGCACAAGATCTTTTAGATTTGCACTGAGTGTCTAAATTCTTGCACCAAACAACGCGGTTTCGAAACACTTAGAGTTTGTATAAAATTTTAAGAATTGAAGTCGAAGTAATTATAAATACGTAATTGTAATAAATGTGAACTAACTGACTGATTAATGAACTGAAACTGTAATATACTGTAATTAAACGGAACTGTAAATGTAAAGATCTGAACTGTCTAATGAA
Organism: Formica aserva; assembly: GCA_037039905.1. Classification (NCBI taxonomy): domain Eukaryota; kingdom Metazoa; phylum Arthropoda; class Insecta; order Hymenoptera; family Formicidae; genus Formica; species Formica aserva. The sequence goes on from JAXRKO010000968.1 coordinate 14,193, forward strand.
CTGAACTGAACTGAAACTGAATTGAAACTGAATTGAAACTGAATCTGAATACTGAAAACTGAATCTGAAAACTGAAAACTGAATGATGAATGAGCCGCGAGGAAAGGTTCGGAGTATATTAAGCCCTTTGCTCTTCCTCTCCATTGGTTTCGTTAATATTTTTCGCGAATTGAATTTTTTATTCACGCCCTCCGATGTTGCTGGGAGGCGTTGCCCTTTAGCATAGGAGGTGTTAGAACCTTAGGTATTGGTGAAGGCTTTTGTTTATAGAATTAGCTTTCGCCCAATGGAGAGTTGTTGCAATTTGAGTGAGAGTTATGCCTTTTATTATCTACTTAAGTTTTATCTTAGGTAGATATTGTGTAACGGAGATCTGTCAGGCGAGCACATATGATATCATTTTTAATGTCCGTTTCGGTTTTTATTTAGATTCCTGGTACCGAAATTGTTTATTACGAGAGCTGTCAACCATAATTTAGATTAGTAAGAGAATTTGTCACCCAAGCTTTTAGTGGTTGATTAATTTGCTTATTTCTTAGATCAGATATGCTCTAGTTTCCTGTTTGTATCATATATCCTCTCAATTTTCGTTTCCGAAAAGTTTGTCTCGCCTTTCAGTTTCCATTTGTTTATTTCAAGGCGTAATGCGCTTTTGAGATACCGCTAATCTCTATTTACGATGAAAGAAAAGAATCGTGGAGTCCGCCGGACGTAACAATGACGAACTGATTTTAGGGAAAAGATTGATATCTGAAATGATTTATATCAAACGTCAAAAGAACAGTTTAAATCTACAAAACGATACAGATCAATTAGACAAAAAATATTTTCCAGTAATAGACAACATGGAAAAAATTTAAGCTTCTATGATATTATGTTTATCAAGAGACATGGTAGTGTCTCGCGCCAAGTCTTGCGAAGCCAAAGATCGCGCGTAGCGACAGCAAGGCACCCCGTGTATCTTCACGCGAGTCGATTAGTTGAGAGTACTTGAGATTATTAGATTGCAATAACCGCTGAATGGATCGAGTTTTTACTAGGCTTAATCGATAGCTTGAGTTTGATTTATATAAGAAAAGCATCTTTATTTTCGTTCTACATATAACATAAACGGAGATATTACGATGCAAACGGAATTTTCCGAAACGGAAAATTTATGAGTAAGAAACGTGTTGGTCTCCTTGGTCGTCTCCGGACAAAAGTACAGTTCTCGTTTCTACCGCATCGCAGTAGCGGTGCTCATAGCTGACAGTACTGTGATATAATAAATATACTGATGGTAATATCTGTAATCTGTATACCGACTACTAAAAAAAACCTCACAAAGGTAATAAAAATACGCCAAGTATATATATATATCTATATAGTATATACAGGGTGAGTTTTTTAACTTGAAACTGTAAAATATCTCGGAAAGTAAGCTTTATCGAAAAAAATGTTTCAAACAAAAGTTATAGGGTTCGGAGGGGGCCACATGATAAAAATATGGATTTGACCTTGAGTGACCTTTTCAAGGTGAGATCAATGTGATCGACGTTTTCTTAAATGGAACCCCCCTTTTTTATTACATATGCTTGTAGCTTATCTCGAGAGCTTTTCAAAACACTATAATAAAGTATTTTTTCATTAAGTACTTTTTGAGATATTTTATATCTTAATCTAACATATTTTGATATAAAAAATAAAATATCTCGTAAAATATTTAGTTTTTGATAATCTTACCGTAATACTTTTATGTACAGAATAATGAGACAAATCAATTAGTGTAAAGAAAAAAACAAATAATTGTTTAAAAAAATATATTGTAAATAATTACATACTTTTTCTTAAAAACAATTATTTTTTTACATTAATTGATTTGTCTCATTATTCTGTACATAAAAGTATTACGGTAAGATTATCGGAAACTAAATATTTTACGAGATATTTTATCTTTTATATCAAAATATGTCAGATTAAGATATAAAATAACTCAAAAAGTACTTAATAAAAAAATACTTTATTATAGTGTTTTGAAAAGCTCTCGAGATAAGCTACAAGAATATGTAATAAAAAAAGGGGGGTTCCATTTAAGGAAACGTCGATCACATTGATCTCACCTTGAAAAGGTCACTCAAGGTCAAATCCATATCTTTATCATGTGGCCCTCTCCGAACCCTACAACTTTTGTTTGAAACATTTTTTTCGATAAAGCTTACTTTCCGAGATATTTTACAGTTTTAAGTTAAAAAACTCACCCTGTATATTTAAAAAATAATTTATAAAATATTTTTCCTAAATAATAAGAAATAAAAACTAAATATGAAATCAATAGTTAACTAGCCAAGTACTTAGAAGCAATTCAGTTTGTGAGAATTTGTAATTTAAAATAGTATTTGTCATAAAATCAAATTTGTATTTATAGAAATGTTATACACAAATTCTCTGCATAAAATTAAAACGCATTATATTTTTATTAAGAGAAACCTGAGTTTCAAAATAAGTTCAATAGAAATAAGAAAATATAAAAAAATTTTAATTAAAATTTAATTGATTGCACCAATCTTATTCAAACTGGTCGCAATCGAAAGCTTGCATCCACATTGTATAAGGAAAGTGCCGTTAGATCTTTGATTAACGGCTTGGTTCCTGAAGAATTTTAATCGAAAGTTTATTAGACGTAAAACTCCGGATAAGCTATTTGGTAGCGTCGCAGCCCCTGTACATAGGCAAACCGTTGACAAGCTGAAACGAATTTTTATATATACTTGGCGTCGCGGCGCTACCGCGTCGCTTGATATCGTTTGATATATTAAATATTATCCGTATACCGACTACATCGTTTGATATGTCAAATATTATGTATTGTAACCGTAATTTCTTTTAATTATTTAAGTAATAATTATTTGATTATTCGGCTGGCGGTTCTTCGGTGCCCACGGCACACCTTCGGCGCGTATCTCGAATATCGATCCCGATATCCCGAAAATTTCAATATATCACCAAATAACCGAGTTGGGCGCCAGGTACGGCAGGCCGCACCATTCACGATAATAGTAACGCTGAGAGACAATTGCGAGACCGATAATTAACGCGACGGCAAAATTCCGCGGCTACTCAATATACTCGAAATGGTAGAGGGGGTGGTTCGGGAGTAAACGGAAGAGATCTTGAGAATCGAGAACACGGGAGCAAAAATGAGCATTCGATAAGTTAAAAAGAAAGATAACAATAATAATATATTAAATGAAACAAGAGTATAGAGCAGTTCACAGAAGTAATAATCGTGGACGACAATGGTTATTCTACAGGCGAATAAAATGTCATATTATCTAATTTCCGCGGAGATCAACACGACCGTGCGCAACAGTATCAAATTATCAGGCGTCTTACACGCATTTAACTCGACTTTTCGACCGCGAGGATTTCCGCCGTACGAGACTTAATTAGGCCGCGACAACTAAAGAAATCTCTCAAATGCGCCGGTAACTACTTTACGCACGCCCGTGAATCCGCTTCGACATTATAGAAAATTCTAGATTGTACGACTCGAATCGGTCCGTTGGTCCGGCTCGCGGTAAGCCGATATACGTCTCGATAACAATGACGATGACCTTTGCGTTGAAATGCCGAATATATAACTCAAATAACTCGCGGAAACTAATAGCGGGCTCAAAGACACCCGATAGATTTCTTGCACGAATTTTTAGGATTTCGCTTTCTCCTGACTCCAATTTCTTACAATACATACAAGATACGCGCCAACAATACACAGAAATAATACGGAAACTATCGATAACGACTGTGGTGTACGAGTCGTGTGACGCAATACTTTACGCGAGTCGAAATATCGATCGCGTGAACATAAAGATCCCGATAATTTACAACATACAATGATTAGAAACGCGAGACTAATATTAATGACTGTCGGCGGCGGCGAAATGAATAGAGAGAGCTTATTTGATATAATTCGGATGAGCGACTAATGCCCGTCGGCCGTGTGACGCAATCTACCAAAAATTCCACAAAAATTAATTCACAAAACGCGTGGCTCGACAACTACTTAAGGGCGCGACTCATCTGAATTAATTACCTACAATTAATCGGCAACAAAATCGGTCGACGACGCTCGTCCCACCGGCTGGAAGCTCTCGATTTTCCTTCCTGTTCGATAATTAAGCTGCGCTCTACGAGGCCTGCGTCCTTCTCGCTATCTCGCCGAACAGTGCCGAGCGAGAGTCCTGCAGGAGACACGCCGGCGCGATAAATCGCTATCGTGCCACCTGTGGCGCTTTCGCGTTACGCAGGGCCTTCCTGTGATCCTCGCTATCCTTGTTGTCCTCACGGCTGTGCTGGTGGGTTCATCGGCCCGGAGTTTCCCAAAATTTTCTGTTGTTCGGCTTAAAGATGCGGGCTTACGGCCGCGCCCGATCGGCTCTCTTTCCTATTTGGTCGAATAGGCTCCGGCTTGAGAGTCCGCTCGCCGCTCCGTCCTTGGGACTCCCTCGCTTCGTGCGGGTGGAGTGGCCGCCCCTTTGGCTGGATTATTCCGGTCCTTCGCGCGCCTTTCCTGCCATAAGAAATATAAATTTACCGGCAGCGATGTTTATCAGCTCTTAAAAATGTTTTTAATATTAGACAATTACGACCTGGCGTCTCCTGTTTCCTGAGTGTCCTGGACTCCCGCTCTCGGCTGTCGCTCTTCTTTCGTCCTCTTCTTTCGCCGGATGGGATCCCGCTGCTCGACCTTGTGCCGACAACTAACTCGCCGGCTCATATCGAGCTTACATTTTCGATAATTATTACAAAAAGTCAGATCTCGTTGATCTGACGATCGGGCCGCTCTCTCCCTAAATTGGGAGGACGCAGGCCCCCGAAAAACCGGCCCCGATCGGGCCAATCGGTCCTTGTGACGGACATCCCAAAAACGTCACGTCACAATACATATATACATATATATACATTATAATATACATTTACTCTTTTTTTCACATCGAATGCAGTCAGATTAAATGATTTATATTGGGTTATCGAGAAAAAATTTATTATTTGGATAGCGGAAAAAACCTAAAGAATATTTACGAAACCTTTTCGATTTATTTGGCTTTGTACAGATTTGCTGCTTCATTATTGTTAATAATACCATCGTATATTTGTATTTATTTAAAGATGTTAACATATACTACAAAAAGGAATGATATCCCTAAAAACTTACCTTTTTAAAAAAAGGTAAACAAAGGCGCCAAGTACACGCGCCACTTGTGAAGAACTGTATTTATATATATTTGTAAAATAGTGTTATTTTAAATTATTGGAAATAAAAACTTATAAAATTATTTTATCCAAAAAAAAATTGTACAAATATATCCTCCAAAAATAATGATATCAACAAATTGCGCCAACTGAAAATAAAAATTAAACAAATATTTTAATCGAAAACAATTGTACAAAATAACTGTTTTAATTTCTATAAAAAATTAAAAATTTATACAAATAAAAAAAAATTTTTATTTAAAAAACTTGCCGCTGCTAATTTTCAAAGTATATATTAAAACTAACAAATAATAAATTTAATTTAGATCTAAATTTAATTTATAGAAATATATTTAATTTAGTTACATCAATAACTACAATGTAAATGTATTAAAGAATTCATAAATTTTAGCATATTATTTAGTTTAGCAGCGCCAAGTTTTTTAAACTAAAATTTTTTTTTATTTGTATAAATTTTTAATTTTTTATAGAATTTAAAACAGTTATTTTGTACAATTGTTTTCGGTTAAAATATTTGTTTAATTTTTATTTTCAGTTGGCGCAATTTGTTGATATCATTATTTTTGGAGGATATATTTGTACAATTTTTTTTTGGATAAAATAATTTTATAAGTTTTTATTTCCAATAATTTAAAATAACACTATTTTACAAATATATATAAATACAGTTCTTCACAAGTGGCGCATGTACTTGGCGCCTTTTTTTACATTTTTTTATTGTCTATACTTCGATCGTTAACTTTGTGCCTTGAAAAATCACACGTTAGTAATATTGTCACTGTTGACAAGTGCGGCTCGCTCGACACGCTCCTGATATTATTCTTATTTATCTAAGTACGTACGTCCACTTCTATGTAAATTCCTTTTATACTGATATCTTATTATTTATAATTTTGTTACACAGTTACTGAAGATGGTCCAAATTTCGGACCGAAACGTTTAATAAACACAATTCACTTACACGGAATTATAAAATTTGGCGCCTCACAACCAGCGCATCGGCTCTCAGTTGCCCGTCTCATCATTTCGTTGATATTATTATATTTTATATTTAGAGCCTACTATACTAAGCTATTTTATAAAAAATAAAATATCTCGTAAAATATTTAATTTTCGATAATCTTACCGTAATACTTTTATGTACAGAATAATGAGACAAATCAATTAGTAAAAAAAAATAATTGTTTCTAAGAAAAAGTATGTAATTATTTACAATGTATTTTTTTAAACAATTATTTGTTTTTTTCTTTACATTAAATGATTTGTCTTATTATTTTGTACATAAAAGTATTACGGTAAGATTATCGAAAACTAAATATTTTACGAGATATTTTATTTTTTATATCAAAATATGTCAGATTAAAATATAAAATAACTCAAAGAGTACTTAATGAAAAAATTTTTTTATAGTATTTTGAAAAGCTCTCGAGATAAGCTACAAGAATATGCAATAAAAAATGGGGGGTTCCATTTAAGAAAACATCGATCACATTGACTTGGCCTTGAAAAGGTCATTCAAGGTCAAGTCCATATTTTCATCATGTGTACCCCGGTGAATCATACAACTTTTGTCTAAAACATTTTTATCTTAAACTTATAGATTTTAAGATATTTCAGTGAATACATTAAAATGGCCTACCCTGTATATATTAACAGTATTACGTCCAGTGGACTCCACGATTCTCTTCTTTCACGTAATATTAAATGCCTACGCTCTGGAATTCTTTGCACTTGACATAAACATTAAACTAAAGAATATCTAGCAGACGAAACTAATATTTCAGGATCTAAACCATGCGCGATGAATATTCGAACACAAAGATCTACTAGAAAACCAGGAATTTTAAACAGAAACTAAAAGATACTCGAGCCGTGAGAAGGCTCGAAATCTAAACAACGCGCATACAAGAGACAAACAAACGGATCAAATAATATTGTTACGTCCAGACTCGGGGAAGGATGAGTCGACGGAAGGGCGCAACAACTATCTTTTATTATCCCGAAATCAAACGTTTCGTGGCGTTTGGAATCGGGTCAAACGAACTGACAGGTCCGAAAAGCAGGTAAACGACTGAGTCGCTATTACACTGTTTTCGGAAGTTCGCTCGGCGGTCCCTTTTCGGTCAGAGAATTTAATCTCTTTTACGCGGGGTGGGACCAAGTGCGATCTTTCTACTAGGAATGAGTGGGGGTTAATAAAGAGTTATTTAATTAACATATATATATATATATATATATATATATATATATATATATAAATTTATTCAATTTTAAAATGAATGATGGGTATATATGATTATATATAAGAAAGAAAAAAATAAAAATATAATATTAGTTTTCGTCTGAATGTGTGTGAGAGTGTATGTGTTAGTTCGCGGGTGTTACATTGATACGGAGAACATCAGTCAGAATACAAGGGAAAGATTTTATCGTTAACATTTAGGTTCTGACTGGTTAATACAATATGATTTACTTAATAATAAAAAAAAAAACATGTGTGCGTGTGTGAGTGAGGTAGGAAGTAAGGATCATGGAGAGAGAATGAAAGGAGATTTGAATTTAATTCAATTTAGTCTTGATAGGACGAAGGTGATTCTAAATCAGGTAGTTCTTCGCAGAACTCCTGAATGGCTTTTTCGAAATCGTCTGATTCCGAAAATTGCGGAGAAAAAGGGGGTGGATTATTTAAGAGGACTGTGGATAATGACGAGAATGATCTCGGGGAAGAAGGCGGTTCGGGGGAATAAACTGGGGAGTAGCTGGGAGAGAAATAGTAAGGGGAAAGGGGGGAGGTTGTGACTTTGCTGGATTGTGAGCTTGGGTGTAGTGAGTCAGCCTTACTCCTAAATCTTTTTAATCTGACGATAAGAATCGCAAACGGTCGCGTCAACGCCTTCCGAGTCCTGCGATGGACTTGGTTCATGGGCCGATATATATATATTTTTCCAGATCTGGTTCTCACTACGAAACCAGTGTAAATAATAAGGTTTCAGTCGCGTATATACGTAATAATTGAATAGTTGAAGCTTACTTTTTGCTGTTGATTCGATAATGATGAAAGACTAGTCTCGTGGTGCGTTCGGACCTTCGGTTGATGAATGCAAATGGTGGTGAGACGCCGCTGGAAGACACTGGTTTTCTTAACTAACTCGCGAGTCACAACACGGAGCAAGAGTACTCGGATTGAAAGTTGCAAAATAATAGAGACTGATGTGTTCGCGAGTTCTCTGTTTATAATTTTCTTTTTGGGGCGTATTCTAATTCTAAGAGTGGGAATCTTCCAAAACTTCGACGAATTGAATTTGCGCAGAAGTGGGAATTTTTCAATCTTAGCAAATTAAAAATGTGCCAGTGTCTTCGTTAGGCGGGGTGTTTCTCCTACTTTTTACGTTTTACTTGTAGTGATCGTCCATTGGTGAGTTCGATATTCGTTCAAAGATTCCTTGCACGTGTTCAGATTAGAAAAAAGATCCTATTCTTCTATGATAATTTTATTGCTATTGGTGCAGCTGTGTTTATTGAATATTTGTTGGAAAATTTTATTATTATAGATGCAGCTGTGTTTGTTGGGTATTTCGTTAGAAAATTTTATATTACCTTGAGGAGACCGGCATGTTTTTATCATCGATCTTTAACGTTGGTCTGTTTACTGAGCGGTTCGTTTGTCTCACCAATCGACGATCGTTGCCGACACTTCGCGGAAGGAAGGAATCGTGGAATCGCCAGGACGTAACACCCCAGGCCGTAGACAAATGTTGGGGAAAAACCCAACATTTGCAGAAAAAAAAGGAAATGGATTCCTTCCTTTCGCGGATAACTAAAGTATTGTAAATTGCATGTAGTTTTGTGCATGCTAATTTGCTTATTAAGAAGGAGGAAAGAGAAGGCGACCACCAAAACCCCTTCCTTCTTTCCTTCGTCCTTATTTTACATTTTTAGTTAATTATTATATTCTTATATATATAATTCTAATACAAAACTATCTTTTCTTATGCGTGTCCATTTTATGGCATAAAAAAAAGTGAAACTGTCATAGCGTTTACCTGACCAATATTGATAACTTTGGGTCTTTGGCTGGAGGTTTTATTGCCTCGTGAGAGAGATAGAATATTGTTTTCTTTCTTATTCCCATTTTTTCTTCTGCCTATCATTGTCCTCCGGACAACGCAGGTGCAGCTTGTCAAGAAGGCTCTCGATGCTTGGCTTGAATTCTCGTTTACTGTGAGTAATTAGCCATTGATTGGGATATCGTATTGGATCCCATAGTAAAATGTCCAGGCTTATTTGCCCGGATGCTGAGTTGAAAATATATTTGCTGATGGATATGCAATGCTGACTTGTCGATCGACAAATGCTGGAATAATTTTTTTTTTATGGTATGTTATACATGCATGTATCTCTCTCTTTGGCTTGCTGATATTAGTTGACGTCCCCTTTTTGCGATCACTGGTCAGGTAATATTGTTCTAAAGTGTCAGAGAAGATAGTTTTGTTTTTGTTAGTTAGTTAATGTAAAAATAGAATACGGTGATATTATAAAATATGCATGATGGTAAAAAAAAAAAATAAAAAAAAAATTTTTCCTCCCCTTTTTTTTTATAATGAAGGAAATTATTGTTACCGTGAATATATATATTTTTTTCATTTTTTTCAGCTAAAAGCATTTTTTATTATTATTATTATTATTATTAGTACAATAGTATACGTATATATGTAAATTACTATTATTATTAATACTATAGGATATATATATTTTTAATTTTATATATGTATTTTTGTGTAATTAGTCTATGTAAAAAAAAAAAAAAAAAAAAAAAAAAAAAAAAGTGGTTAAATAAGAGGTTCCTCCTAATTTTGCAAGTGGGGAAAGACGTCTACCGCGGCGTCATCGATGAGTCGCGCGTGCCCCAGCTGGATTAATGAGT